>CM061542.1:298195381-298257881 GCA_030864215.1 Capsicum pubescens | reverse complement strand
TTTAACACAAAAATTGACCAAAGCTGCTAATGAACTTAGAGGAGAAAATTTTTTATAATTGAGTTTTGTAATGCTGCAGTGGGGTAGGGTGGGGGAGGGGCGGAACGCTAGTGTGGTGGTGGTTGTGTTGCTTGGGGGAGGGTGGAAGACGGGGTGGGGGGATGAGGAGAGGGTGGAGGACGGGAAGAGGGTGGGGGAACGGGAAGGGTGCTGGATTGGGTGGGGAACGGTGGTAGACTAGTGGATGGGGTGGGGGACGGCGGTGGACTGGTGGATATAGGGTGGGGGACGGTGGGGGAGGGGGTGGGGTGTTGGACGGGTTTGGGGAGGGGGAGGGCTTTTTTTATTTTTTTTTAAAAGTATTATTTTTTTAATTTTTAAAAATATTTTTAAATTTAAAAAGCTGAAAAAATGTTGAATTTTTAAAAAATATTATTTTTTTAATTTTTAAAAATATTTTTAAATTTAAAAAGATGAAAATATATGCTTCACTCGCTCATACACGCGTGACTACACGTGCCTCATCCTAATCAACCCTTTTAATGCCACATAGGCCTAGTCAACGATTAAAGGGTTTGAAATATTACTTTTTAGTGGATTTAGAGGTCCAGATGACAAACATGTAAGTAGAAATGTCTAACTTACAAAACAAACATAGTACAAGGGTTCATCGAACCATTTTGCCTAACATATACTTGAAAGACTGACGAAGACATTCATTCTTCGCATCGATTGGAGAATCTTAAATTAGAGTCTCACCATCTTATTCATTGGTACGTTCCAATCTTAAATTGGAGTCTCACTCTCACCATCTTATTCATTGGCATGCAATTAATTTATTTTCTCCTATTATTTTTTTTAAACAATAAGTCAAGTCATTATCAAGGCTGAATATATGAAATTGAAACTCATAAACTTTAGATTAGGAAAATGAAAATTGACAAAACCTTTTCGACTTGTCTTAATTAATTCTTGCATAATTGAGCACTTTTCTATTATATAGAAGAGGTGGTTTCGACCACCTCTCATGCAATTACCAAAAAAAAAAACCCACTTCCACTTAATTACATATCATGCCCCAATATATAATAATTTCATTGTTTCATCATAATGTTTAAATATTTATTATATTCTATTAATTTATATTAATTAACTATAACTACATATTGGAAGTAATTTTTTTTGTTTATTTAATTGGCTATCATGTTCAAAACTAATTTGTTACCACGAATCACAATAATTAATAACTTAAAATATTTAAAAGACATATAGAAATTTTATTGACTCTCATTATTTTAGCAATGCAACATAAACTGAGATAAAAGATAAAATACGGGTTAATACTGCTAAAAAAAGTCAAAAGTCAATTAAAAACAACATTGAGGAAGTTCGTTGTTTTAAACCAAATTGACTACATATGGGCGATGGGTTGATCGAGAGGGGTGCATGAGACAGATCAATAGTAAAAAACTTACGCACACTCGATGTATATACCAAGTCAATATATGCATGTCACGTATTTGAATTTAAGGTTCATGTTACTTAACCATGATTAATTAACATGTATTTTACTTAATTTAACTACTTAACCATGATATATATACCGAGTGCGCGTAAATTTTTACCATCGATCTATCTCATGCACCCCTCTCAGCCCATCACCCATATGTAGTCAGTTTGATTTACAACAACGAACTTTCTTAATGTTGTTTTTGATTGATCCTCGACTTTTTTTTACCAGTATTAACCCGTAACAAAAACTATCACCTGAGGCATTAACGTGGACAATATGAAACCAATAAAGTAGAGGACTCATTTACCACTTTTGTACAAACACAATCATTTCCTCTTTGGCTTCTTTAATTAGTAAATAGTGATTTCCCAACAACCATAATATTATTTTTAAAGTTTTTTCAGTGTTCGATATTCGTATTAGATTCAATTATATTTAAGTTCTACATTATAAGATTCATTTTTGTGGATAGTGCTTCTAAAAATATTTCCTTCATTCCTAGAAAGTGAAACTTAAACCTTTTAATTTAAAACGGAGGAATTTCAACCATCCCATTACATTTCGTATCGATGAAAAAGAATTATTTTATTTAGTCTAGAAAAGATGTTTTGTCCTTTTTTTGGATTTAGGTACTTCTTTATATCAAATCTCAACACTCGCAGGGTACAAATTAGTACGTCTAAAACAAAAAAATTCGTGCTACTAACAAAAAGAATAGAGATATATGCTTAGGAATTAAATTATTACTATATGTTTAGAGTATAACAATTTTTATAATTAATATAGTTAGTCTAGATAATTAATAGTAACATAGCCATAACAAATTAAGAGCTCGTATGAGTTAGGTGATCCAGTAAAAATAGTTGATAAGCATTACGCGCTAAAAAATACTTTTAGGTGAATAAACAGTTACATATTTAGATAAAAATATCAAAACTAATAATAAACGGTTAGTGTATATGGTAAAAGGTGTTGATAAATATTTTTCTATTAAAATTTAAAATAACTAAATTATCCTTAAAAATCTTTACCTAAAAATACTTTTTTCGTGAAAATAAATGAATTACCAAAATAGAATAGATAACAAAAAATAGAAAAAATAAAAGAGAAATGCTAATTATAGACTTAATGGATTCTCCTACCTATCTCTTGGGTTGGATTTTCCTGTTTGGTCTATAACAATTTGTTATGGTCCATTGCAAGGTATGAGACTTTAGTTCCACATTGGTATAGAAATGTGGGACTTATGTAGACTTGAATTCTCCTAATTCAATAGCTAGCTTTTGGATTGTGGTTCATCCTAGATTGTATCAATGATATCAAAGTCACCTGAGTCCCACATTTAGTTGTGTCTAATGCATAACTGTCGAGGACAACGGATGCGGATCGTGCTGGTTTGTTGTGGTCTATTGCAAGGTATTGGACTTGAGTCCTACATCAGCTTCAAAACAAGCTAATAAGCTGATATAGGACTGATATATCCTTGAGCTCTTCCACTTCAATAGCTAGCTTTTGAGGTATGATTATATCCTTGAGCTCTCCCACTTCAATAGCTAGCTTTTGAGGTATGATTCTTCATCGATTATATCGGTCTATATCAGTCTAGAGAGCTTATTTTCCTTGCTAGGTTTGAGAAAATTCTCGATTATATTGGTCTATATCAATCTGGAGAACCTATTTTCCTTGCTAGGATTGAAAAAATTCTTGTCAGGTTTGGGAGACGGATGCGGAGCATGATGGTTCGCTATGGTCCATTGCAAGGTATGGAGCTCGAGACCCATATCAATACAATTATTGTTATGAAGCCTAACTCCTAGGAATCACTTATATTGGATAAATACTCCTCCTCCTCCTCCTTCTTTTATTACTTCAGAATATGTCTTACATGTCCATAAGATATCATTGCATCATTTTCAATCCAACATGGGAATCGAGCTATATTATGAGCTAGCTAGCACATTCCAAGCGCAAGGGATTATACAAAGTAACAATACCTCTAATTGATTCAGTAGCATACTCTTGCTACCATAACGACAACATACCCAGTGTATTCCCATAAAGTGGGGTCTGAGAAGGGTGAAGTGTACACACTCCATACCACTACCTTAGATGAAGTAGAGAGAGTGTTTCCGATAGACCCTGACTCAGGACAGATAACAGTATAACAAAAAAAAAACATAAAAGCATACAACAAAATGAGATAACACACTGCTAGATAATAAAGGAAACAAGACACCCACAAGGTAATACTATAAACTATCTACTCGAAATCATAGACAACATCAGAACACCACGAACAAGAAACTCCAGGCGCAGATACAAACAAAGGCACTCTTCCCTACTATTACGGACGAACTCCTACCCACTAATCCTCTACTCTAATCCGAAGAGTATCACAAAATATGAAGATCTTCTCTTCTCAATTCTAGGAATCAAGAATAGTTTCAACGAATAGTCCTAGAGAAATGAAAGAAGATCCACCCTCCATCTGTGCCTTCCTGCAAATTTCTCCCATATCCTTGACTCTTTTCCTCTGGTGATTTTGACTGTCCATTATGCATCTTATAGCTCTCTCCATCTCCTCTGCCTTCACAATTTCACGATGATCACTATCGTGCATCCTGTAATCCAATCTCAGCTCCACTGCCATCTCAAGATCTCTCACCAATTGAAACGCGTTCATGCTTTGTTCTGCATAAAGCGGCCATGTAACAATTGGAACTCCATTCCATAGACTCTCTACAGTCGAATTCCACCCACAATGAGATACGAATGCTCCAGTGGCTTTGTGCTCCAAGATATCGACTTGGGGTGCCCATCCACATACTATTCCTCTGTCTTTTGTCCTCTCCAAGAACCCTTCCGGCAATATCTCATCTAATTTTGTAGTTTCAGCGTCCACAGGAAGACGTATTGACCACAAGAACCTAACCTCACTCCGTTCAAGTGCGATTGCCATCTCGATTAGCTGTGGTGGCTCAAAATTACCTTTGCTTCCAAAGCACAGAAAAAGAACAGAAGAAGGTGGCTGCTGGTCTAGCCATTTCATGATTTCATCATCTTCGGACTTGGAATTTCCCGTAGCTGTTTGACCCTCGGGGTCAAGAAGAAATCCTACTGTGTAAACCGGAGGTAATTCAGGATCCGATGCTAAGCTATTGACAGCCTGACTTTCGAATTCTGCAACTGTGTTGATGAGAATTCCTTTAGTTTCTTTGAACCTGACACCATGGTTGCGGAATGAGTCGTAACCTTCCTTGACAAATGCAAACTTAGGCAAAACTTTTGAGGGTACTGGATGAGCATAGGCCGCTATCTTTAAATCAGCATCAGATCGGTTAAATTCTCTCCCAACTTGGTCATGCCAAACGGACAGGTAAAACAGAAAACCAAGAAAACCAGCACCAGAAGTGAAGAAAAGATAGGAAGGAATGTCAAGTTCATTTGCCACATCAATCATTGAACTACAAAACATATCAATAACTAGTCCAACAATTTTCGTGTTCAAATCAGACCACTTGTTGCTGACTATTGCTTCCTTGACAAGAGGTCGATAATTTGCTATAAAAAGAGAGATGTAGTTCTCAAAAGACTTGGCTAGTTCTTCTGGAGATGGCGGTTCAACTTGAGGAAGCATCATATATCTAATTTGACTTCCCTCGGTGTCATAGGAGCTTCGCCTGATATAGGCATCTATGAGGGCATCCCACGGTGGGGGTGGCCTTATAATCAGAATTGTTACACATAGCCTTTCATCTCTTTTAAGCAAGGTCTCTGCAAACTTGCATACCGAAACTAGGGGACCGATGGCCGGGGCAGGCACAAATACCAGCTCTAATTTGCTCATTTTTGGAACAAGCTAATTAATCAAAAGATGAAAATGTTTGATGAAAGAAGAATGGATGTATGAATGTTTTTGTAGTGGTGGTTCTGCCTTTTTCTTTGAGGGATGTTAGTTGGAGTACAACTCCGAAATGATAATAGACAACCCATGTTATAAGATACTATAAGATATGATTCTAATTTGATCATTGGTTAGGTATTAAACAAAGACCTATTATCTACTGGCTTATGACAGGTAGGCCTTATCTTTAAATAGAAGTCAACATGTTAACTTTCTACATCCCTCCATCTCATTTTACTTCGCTCCTTACTAAAAACAGATGTGTTAATTTACTTGTTCATTTTCGCAAATCAAGAGGGTTTGTTACTCCCTCCGTTCTTAAATATATATCATCCTTACTAAAAATAGATGTTCCAGAATACTTGTCATTTTAGAAAATCAAGACATAATTAAGTATATTCTTCTCATTTTACCCTTAACACGTTTTCATTTATTGAAAAGAGATCACATTTTCCATTAACTAAAGAGAAGTGTTTAAAAAAAATTGAAAAGGGTATGATGGTAAAATGCACTGTTTCTCAACGGGCCATGCAACCAAAGTGTGACAAGTATTATGGTATGGAGGGGGTACTCTCTTTCCATACTACCCCTAGTATTAAATAGCTAAAGAATCTAAGTTAGAGTTCAAAAACATTGTTGATAAGGCTAGTCTAGTAAAAATATACCTCGAGTTAAAGTTTTCTCAAGGGTGTATCAAGTCAACATGAGCCAAGTAAAATGAAACGGGGGAGTAATTATCATAAGAATAACTGTGACAAAATTTGTTTCCTTGAATATGTGGTGAAGAGGTTACTTAAACATTTCTGTTTACCTCTAAATTAGTCTATTTAAGCTTCTGACTGGATAATTTTTGATATATCAAAATACGTGAAACTCTAAAAAAAAGGGTAGCCCGGTGCACTAAAGCTCATCCGCACAGGGAAATTCTCAGTTTTTCCCTAAGGACTAGGTTGCGCTGAACCTGGTTAAATCATTGTGTTATTTTTTTTTTCTTCACTATTTGCTTTGATTGTGTATGTGCTAGTTACTTCACAATCTTTAACAACAGGTACTCATGGCACCACCAAATCGTCTACTTAGCCGAACATGGCTATCGTGCTGTGGCGCCTGACTTGAGGGGTTATGGAGATACTACAGGTGCACCCCTTAATGATCCTTCAAAGTTCAGTATCTTTCACCATGTGGGTGATCTTGTAGCACTGATTGAAGCCATAGCTCCAAATGAAGATAATGTTTTTGTTGTTGGACATGACTGGGGTGCCACAATTGCTTGGCATTTATGCCTTTTTAGGCCAGATAAAGTAATTTGAGTGTCCATTTTCCCAGAAGGAACCCACAGATGAATACTGTTGAGAGGGTAAAGGCTTTCTATGGGGAAGATTATTATATTTGCAGATTTCAGGTTCTCTCTGTTTGTCTGTGTCTCTGTTTGATTTGTGTACTTGTTTGATGCCGCACCCATGCCGGATTCCCAACAACTACTTCTGGAGAATCAGAAATGCACCCATTGACACTTTTGAAGAGTCCGAGCAACAAATTAGGATAAAAAGAAAAAGACTTCATTTACAAAATTAATCAGTTCCGAAATAAAGGCGGTGCATTAAACTCTCATGCACACGGGTGTTGGGCTGCATCAGAGGCAGGATTTTTACCAAGAGTTCATCATCTACCATATGTACATAGAGAAGTATTGACCTTGTATATACGATGTGAGTTTACGGCAAATGGGATGCGGATGAACCCCTCCCACCCTTGGCCATTTGGGGATTGACAGATCACACAGAGTCTATTATAAACAGTCTTACCTTGTAATCATGTACTAAACACAACCTTTTTATTGCATTTCATCGCCTCAACCCGTGACATATAAGTAACCAAAGAAACAGCTTTATAAATTTGATATATCCAGGAAAGTGCAAGATTTATTGTATAGTAATAATAGGCTACCGTGCTTTTACATATCTTTTTAAGCCACAAAATGGCAATAAACAAAATTATGTTGGTTATGTTGGTCTTCTTGAATTGATTGAACCAAAGATTACAACCCAGTAGGCACAGCCTATTTGAAAGATCACTATGATCTTAACCTGCAGGTACCAGGAGATATTGAAGCTGAATTTGCTCCAATTGGTGCTAAGTCTATTCTTAAGAAAATTTTGACGTACCGTCATCCTGGATCACTTTATTTTCCAAAAGGCAAAGGTCTTGAGGCTATCCCTGATGCTCCGATTGCCCTTTCATCTTGGCTGTCTGAGGAAGAGTTGGATTACTATGCCAGCAAGTTTGTGCAGACTGGCTTCACTGGGGGAGTTAACTATTACCGAGCTTTGCCCATGTAAGTGTTCCTTGCTGGCCTTCTATGATCTCATAAATTTGATTGTGTATGTATGACACTAGGTGTATGCTTCTAGTCAGAGGCAGATAAAAGAGTTTTAAATTTATAGGTTTTGGATGACAACATTTTCTAGTTACTGGATTCAGGATAGACTATTTTTACAAGTGAAGTGAATTTCTTAACACAAATACAGAGTCTGGACTGATACTACCAGATTCTGCTGAACATGTAACTCAAGTGTAGATTCACCCCATGTCTATACTTCACATTTGTTTCAACTATTAAGGATTAAGATTTTAGTTGCTTTAAAAATTGCGTTACGTTTGATCTTTTTATCAAGAGACTTTTTGTTCCACTTTGAGACTTGTATGTTTGTATAGAAATAAGTATGTGATTTAGAAAGTTTCTATCTTTACATTTACCTTAAAAAGATAAACTACTTAGCACTTATTAGAATGAAACAAACCTAAGTAGAACAGAATAGATACAGTGGATTCATATTAGCTTCATATTAGCTGACACCTAGTTTAGAATTGCGGTATAAATAATTGATAGATATACATTATCATGCTTTCTTGAAAGTCAACTTTTTCATACACGGAAGCTGGCCGAGCTTATAGCTTGTTCAGCCAAACTTCTAGAAGGGGTAAAGAAGAAAAAGAGTCAAGACAATTGTGAAGTTCATGAACACCAACCTTTTAGTTGCTTGACTGTCTTAAACACAACTTCTTCATACAGGGAAGCTAGCAGGGCTTAGTCCTTTTGTGAATAACTTGGACTCTTAAGTTCTCATTAGTCAAGAAAATGACATTTTTTATGTATATTTGGGATTTGAAGTTGGAGTTTCCCAATGTTTACATCCTAAAATTCTTTGACTTATGAAATGCAGAAACTGGGAACTCACAGCACCATGGGAAGGTGCTCAAGTTAAAGTTCCAACCAAATTTGTCGTCGGGGAATTCGACTTGGTCTATCATATGCCAGGTGTTAAAGAGTACATACACAATGGTGAATTTAAAAAAGATGTCCCATTGTTGGAGGAAGTTGTGGTTTTGGAAGGTGCAGCTCACTTTTTCAACCAAGAAAGGCCGGATGAGATTAACAAGCACATCTATGACTTCATTCAGAAGTTCTAAACTTCCTCTTTCCTTTGCATTTTGCTGGAGAAATACGATCTCATTAATGTTGCTCCTGTTACTTATGAAGAAAGGAGTAGTAATCAAAACTTTGAGGAGAGAAGACAGAATAAATTAGTCTGCAACATTTTTGTGTAAGCAGTGTCTTTTTTGTTGTCGTAATTTGGCTTGTAATTAAGTTTGAATTTGGAACATTGTGATAGCAAGGTTTTACTCTTCCATTACAAACTGTGTCCCTCGTCTGATTTAATGACGGATTAGTGATGAATTATCTGCAATTTATGTTAGCTACCGATTATTTAACACCATAGTTTGGATTGTAAGCTCATTTGTGGACTTACATTGGGAATGTTGTTATGGTAATTTGGCTTATAAGTTGGCTTGAGTTGGAACGTTTTGATGTTAAGGAACTTAACGACATAATTTGGCTTGTAAGTTCCCCATTTCTAGAACCACACTGGGTATGTTGTTGTAATTTTGCTTGTAAGTTAGTTTAAACTTGGAAAGTTTGGATGTTAATGCTTTAGTATTCCATCACAAATTCAGTCACTAATTCGATTTAATGTCGAGTTAGTAACAGATTGTTAGAAAACCATAGTAAGCTACCAGCCGACTGATTATCGACAAATTTCGTAGCCAAATCTCTTTTCTTTTTCGTAGTGTGCTATGTACAAACTCTGTTATGCTTCTCTTCCGGGCGTGTACAAAAATAGAATGTCATGCTTCTTTCTTTAGAAATAATTTAACTTTAAATTTTATCTTTTTGTTAAGATAATTTATAGTCACACAAATATCTATGACCTATTTTAGACCAGAGAAAAGGCTCAAATATGTCACTGAACTATCAAAAATGACTCATTTATGCTATCCGTTAAAAGTTGGGCTCATTCATGCCTTTGCCGTTATAAAACCGGTCCATCCATGCCATTACTTTTTAACGGTGGTTTTCTAAAAAACTGTTTTACCACGTGGCCCCTCTTATTAGAGGTCCACGTCATTTTTTTAATTTTGATCCATTAAGGAGAATTCACCCACACCCAACCTATCACCTTAACCCACTTTAATATTACTCTTAATTTTGACCTTAGATTTGAACATATATATAATCATATAGTCTTCGAACATGAAATTTACATACTTGAATACTACGTTTAAATTAATATAGGTTAGAATAATTAATAATTTAAAATGACAAATGAATAAATTGTGACTAAAAAATAATTTGTTTTGACTCTTGAAATCCGAACATCATCACATAATTTAGGATGAAGAGAATACCACATACATGAAGGACCACCACTTTTAATTAGGAAGAATACCTAAAAATCCCTTCTAAATTTGGATTATAAGTTGTATAATTGAATTATTGGTAGTCTTAATTATTTCGTGGACTTGCTATTTGGTAGCCTTTATACTCTTTAACGTGGACGAGACGTAGAGCATAATTTATTTTTAGGCGTGTTAGAGTTTAAAAAAAATATAAAATAAATAAAAGACCACCATCCAGGTACGTAGGATATTTTCAGTCCACATATTTTTAAGTGTTGTTTGGTAACTACTCACGCAGACACTATTTATGTGTATATTAATGGATCTTTAATGTGTATATTAAAGAATTCACCCACGCAGAAAAAAGTTATGCTCTACGTCTCGTCCACGTTAAAGAGTATAAAGGCTACCAAATAGCCAAATTCACAAAATAATTTAGACTACCATTAATTCAATTATACAACTTATAATCCAAATTTAGAAGGGATTTTTAGGTATTCTTCCTAATTAAAAGTTGTGGTCCTTCGTTTATGTGGTATTCTCTTCGTCCTAAATTATGTGATGATGTTCGGATTTCGAGAGTCAAAACAAATTATTTTTTAATCACAATTTATTCATTTGTCATTTTTAATTATTAATTATTCTAACCTATATTATTTTAAACGTAGTATTCAAGTGTGTAAATATCATGTTTGAAGACTAAATGATTATATATATATATATTTAAATCTAGGATCAAGACTAAATGATTATATATATGTTTAAATCTAGGGTCAAGACTAAATGATTATATATATGTTTAAATCTAGGGTCAAGACTAAATGATTATATATATGTTTAAATCTAGGGTAAAAATTAAGAGTAACATTTAAGTGGGTTAAGGTGATAGGTTGGGTGTGGGTAAATTCTTCTTAATGGATCAAAACTAAAAAAAGAAAAAAAAATGACGCGGACCTCTAATAAGAGGCCACGTGGCAAAGCTGTTTTTTAGAAAACCACCATTAAAAAGTAATGGCATGGATGAACCGGTTTTATAACGGCGATGACATGAATGAGCCCAACTATTAACGGATGGCATAAATGAGTCATTTCTGATAATTCAGTGACATATTTGAACCTTTTCCCTTTATACTATAAGTTTCAAAAAAATTTCCTTTTCTCTCAAAATTCCATGCTCAATCAAACACCACAATACAAATTTGGACTAAAAAAATAAAAAATTTACAACTTAACATAAAATCTTAAGCTGATCAACAAACTTACATCTGACAAATGATCTTTGTCCTATGGTTTAAGATGATCTATCATTTCTTACTTCTATACTATATATAGTATCATTTTGATTAACCTGCTTAATTCCTTAATAAACTATACATAGATAGCTCTATCAACTTCAGTTTTGGATAATGTTTTTCACTTTCCTAATGGGCAACAAGAAAAAGTATGTTTTGTTCTTATGAGAACTTAAGGAGTTTTTTTCTTTTTAATATTTTGAAAAACTATGTAATTTCCAATTTTACTATTGTTATACATTTGGAATTTGAATCTCATTCAATTTTAATCTTTCATTAAAATTAAAGTTTAAAAAGTTGAGAAGATGACAAAGCAAGAGTAAATAGATAAGAACGGGAAAAATCTAACTACTAGTAGATAAGATTCGGGAAAGAAGACGACAAGGAGAAGTCAAAAGATAAGAGAACAAGGATAAATCTACTACAAGTGAGATCAGATTCGTGATTCAAATTTTATGATAAGCCTAAATTCATTTAATTTACTCTATTCAAAATTAATTATTTTTCCTTTTACTAGAATTTCACTCAAAACTATTGAATCCGGATAAGATCATACTTATAACTTTGCCTTTACTGTAAATTAAACTAGACCAATTTGTATGTATATAAATACCACTCGATCAGGCATGAAGGGTATACAGAATAAAAAACACACGCAAAAAGTTATGAGCAAGACAAAACAAAGTGTAGTACTTGAAGGCGAAAAAGGTATTGGTGGAACCAAAGGAAACATGTCACAAATAGTTTATAAAGTTAGTAGCCCAATCAAACCCTGTTCCGAAAAGAAAACTACCTGCCGTTTTCTTGAATTTTGTTTATTTTGCAAGATGAAGCTGTTACCCAAGCAAAACATCTACATGTGCAAGTGAGAATTCTCCTAATTAATTTCTTTTTTCTTTTCCTTCATCATCACTTTAACTTGCATAATTGAGAAAATTTAAGTTGAAGGTTAAATATGTCAAATCAAAATTTATTCAAAATTGAGAGACCAAAAGTGTTATTACCCTAAAGTTTATAATTATTGTTATCGTGAATTGGTATTTTGTTCTGATGATATATACTTAAATGGGCAGTGATAAGCCATTTTGTACCAAGGAGTGCAGGAGAAAGCAGATGTTTAAGGATGAACAAGAAACAAAACAGAAAAAGCAAAAATTGGCAGAATTGATAGCTTCATCTTCTTCGAAGAATACAAAGTCATGCTTTAATCCGATGTTCTATTTAACTTTCTAGTGTTATCCTTGCAATATTTTATTTTGACTATTGTTTCTTGTTCCCTTTTTTTTTCTATATATATACTAGTGTTACAAGCGAATTCAGGATTTGAACTTTTTTAGTCCGAATTTAGAAATTCCATTACCTCCCGTCTAAAATACTTAGTTTGAAGTCTATCATTTGTCCTTATTCAGAGCTCTTTTAATGATATATAAAATAACTTTTTTTCAAGGAGTAGAGACATATTCTAAACCTTTTATCACAAAGAGGATAATTTGAGAATAACAATATATTTTTTCATAGCCTCGAAGTGATAGGGGCTAGTAGTTGTTGCGATTTGATAAGCACACATTTTGTTGTGTCATTGGTCTAGTATTTACTTAATGGTTCAAAGATCATTATTAATCTTAGAGCTTCAATGAAGTAACATTCACACAACCGTGAGCCAATAAGAGAACTCATTTAAACAGTTGAGTGATAGTTTGACTATTTAAAGTTAAGAGTTAATTAATAGGCCAAATATATAAATAGCCGCAAAAAACTCGTCTAAATATTTTATCGAACCACCTAAACTAAGTCGATGACCATTTGAACACCTAACCTATTCTCAAACTGTGTCAATTGAGCACATACATCACAATGCAGCTGGGTAAACTATATTCAAACTGTATTAGTATTTATTGGGGTCACATAAATACTAGAGATATAACAATTCTATAAGCAAAGACATCCCACTCCACTTTTTTTTTTTAAGATAAGGACGTCTTTCATGCCACTCATTAAATTCATATTGCCTCACCCACTCGAATTAGCAAGAAGAAAATAAAGAATGAATCAGAAATGCTTACAGAAGGTAAGAGAAAATGTGCAGCGACGTGAATTTTCGAGTAGATCTTTGTAGCGGGGAATTTTCAAATATTGTAACATCATCGTCATCCGCATCCCTATCAATGTCACCACCGAGCTCAATCAGATTTGAATAGAAGTACAACTGTTGAATCCATATAGAAGTACAAAGTGGTTTGGTTGATGCATCATAAATCTATAGATCAAATCATCAAACTAGTCAAACTTTGGTTTTCAAAGAAAGCAAATATTCGAAAAGCATAATGAAGAACAAGATTTTCCATCCTAGCCAACCTCTATAATCTGTAAGTATCACACAGGAAGAGAAGGAAATAAAACAATTGACGACACAGCTGCAATTGGTTAAATTGATTGGCCACTTTCTATGCTATAGCTATAACACAAGTACCAATGAAACTGAAATTGATAATGAACTAAATAAAATCTTGGCAATGAATATGTTCAGTAGAGAACAATCTGAGATGAGCAACCAAGATATTTTAGAGAACTAACTCCATCGACAGCCTCAGGCAAAGGACAGCAGGAGATCAACAAAAGAAAGCGACAGTCAGATATAACCGGTGCAGAAGTACTAGAAAACTGTCTGATCTCCATTGCAAGTCAACATGAAAGCCCTTTCTTTCTATAGGTACCATAATGTGATAATGCTATTTTATTGCTCTGAACAAGTAGCAGAAGTTACACAATGCAGAAGTACGGATGCTTTAATAAAGTGACCAAAAGAGGTTTAAGATACTTTGACAATTGAAGCCTCAGCGCATACAAAGAATGAACACTCAATCAAACTATTAAAGGAACAGTCCGATGTAAATAGAGACAATTGTTCGTTGCAGACTCTGACTCTCTGGCAAATATACCTCAAACAGAAGGGAAACACAAAAGTCAATAATTTGATGTATTGATCTCAAACGGATCACTAAAACAGAGAGCTATCATTTAGACATGATCAACTTTTAACTTACTTCATCACACATCAATTTTCTTCACAAGCACATTGGTTTTCATATTTCACCAATTAGGAATTTAGATAAAACTCTACATGAAATTCTTTTACGGCATCTCACCGGACCACTGCTACTTACAAAAACCATTCATAGCCTAGAAGATCAGACTAAAAATGGGTACAATTTCATAGTGACAGCCTTAAGTTCCATCTTCATTGTGAGAAAATATAAGAGAAAAATATTATTGAATTGTTGTAACTACATTATTACATTGAGAGGCCCTATTTATAAACACTACATTCCAATCCTTTTCCTAATAGGACACTACATTATAATTCCTTTCCAAGTAGGATTCTATATGCTATTCCTATTCCTACTCATATTCTAACACTCCCCCTCAAGCTAGTGCATAGAAGACATATGTACCAAGCTTGTTATGGATGTAACTAATAGGAGGATTGGTGAGGGACTTGGTGAAGATATCTACAAGAAAACTGATAAATATTGCTTTGGACGTGGCTTCAAAGTTATTCTTTCTAAGCGCGGATTCAGTTGATTAACTGTGCCACCTTCCTTCTACTAGTTGAACTGTGCCACCTTCCTTCTACTAGTTGATTTAAGCGCATCAACCGCAAAGAAAGTGACGACCTATTCTCTAGGGAGACCTCAACTGAAACGGAATAAACTGAAAAAGTGATCCGAAAAGTAGTAAACATCGCCGGAAAGTCAACGTGTTGCTGGAAAATTGCCGGAAACTGGTATAAAATATAAGGGTCATCTCGAAATCCAGAGATGTGTAGATCTTGAACAAGATAGTCACCAAAGAACTTGCTGGAACATATTCACGCGCCGGATTATTAGATTTGATGGCTGAAAATGGTCACCATTTGAGAAAAAATTATATGGGTAGGTCGGAATGATGACACGATCCTACTGAGAAATAGAAATTGCATGGGTAGAGTTGGAATGAAGGCACGACCCTACTGAAAAAGAGAAATTATATGGGTAGGGTCGGAATGATAGCATGACCCTACTGAAAAAGAGAAATTATATGGGTAGGGTCGGAATAATGGTACGACCCCACATAAATTAGATTTGCGGAGTCACCGAAAAGACGTACGGAACTACGTAAATTAGATCTGAGGAGTCACCAAAAAGATGCACGGTGCTATGCAACTCAGATGTGAGAAAGTAGTCCGGGAAGATGCACGGTGCTACGCAAATCAGATATGAGAAAATAGTCACCGAAAAGAAGCACAGTGCTAAGAAAAATAGATATGAAAACGTAGTCACCGAACAGATGCATGGTGCTACGCAACGATGAAAGATACACAGTGAGTCAGTGACCCAACTTTTGGTAACATAATCATTGGCTAGACAGGCGGCATATATGGATTATAGCCGCCCGCCGGCAGCGGAAACTCTTTGATTTTTACCAAGATCGTGGAAGCTTTGATACCATGTGAGAAAATATAAGAGAAATATTATTGAATTGTTGTAACTACATAATTACATTGAGGCCTTATTTATAGACACTACATTCCAATCCTTTTCCTAATAGGACACTACATTACAATCCCTTTCCAAGTAGGATTCTATATGCTATTCCTATTCCTACTCATATTCTAACATTCATAAATAGCATGTAGGAGTGTGACCTACCAGATTATGACAGTTATGGAAACGGATCATAAAACAAACAAAAGAGAAAAAAGTGAATTAACTTAGCAGGTGTGAAGAAATAAGTTTGAGATAAAATCATAAGTTTAAAAAGGATTTAAGTGCATCCATAAGTGCAACATCTCCCAACGCTTGTGTATTAAGAGCAAATATTGCCATTTTCACTACTACAATTCCAATCTATCAAAAACTGGCAAATGGTAAACATTCCACCAATCTGAGAGTCTGGCAGCTCATGTGGGCACGAGCAAATAATCTTTGGAACAAGTTTTTCGCCGTTTTACATGTATTCACAAGAGAACTTGTTGATGTATTCAATGGATAGTTGAATTTACGTTAGCACATTTGTCAAGATAACAAGAACATACCAAGGTAGAAACGTTGTAGAAATCTTAGTAATATTGGTTGTAAAAGGCTTTCTAAATCACTGAGGGAGGCAAAGCCATATCCTGGCCATCCAATTCAAAAAAGAAACACATTATCTTTTGATAGCTATTTGGATGCAAGAGTAGAGCCAGCATGGCAAAAAGGGGTATATCAGAACTCCCAAAAATCTAACGGAAAATATCACATACCTTTACATTTTCTTACCTTCTGTTAGCATTTCTCATTCATTTTTCCCTTGCTTCTTGCTAACTCGAGTGGGAGAGAAAATATGACTTTTTTTTTAAACTGGTAACTTTGCACATCTATATATTTAAAATCAGGTCATTACCAGGTTGTGCACAACCATATTTACAAGAGTGCTACCAATATCTTTTTTTTTTTAAAGAATTAGTACTGTTGTATTCTTCAGCATTAGGAATGCTGGCCACCATCAAAAAATTGTTACAAAGAAATTAGATTCTAGCTTTACAGAGGTCCTAGGAAATCTACTAACTCCTCTACATCCTCTATATGGTTTTGTTTACACCAAAAGAAAAGTGTTACCAGACAATCCTATTTCACATAGTGGACTGACCTGATCCTATGTTTCAAAACACTTTCCATTTCTCTCCCTCCAGACTTAACACCATATGCAAGAGGGTATTATTCTCCACCACCTTTTCTTTTTTGTTTTTTTGGATAACCATGGTGTCCGGACAAGCTTTCGCGCACCTCGACTAATTCCATGGGATACCTTCCACATCCCACCAGCAACAGATACCAGGTAACTCTGTTCTCAGGCATTGTCCACTACCAATATCTATGATCTTATGTGTATAATGTGTATAAAATATCAAGAATACAAATAGGATCATTTGACCGTATCTGATTACACCAATAACACAGAATCAATATACAATTTAACTTGATCTGCTGCACACTGTTTTCTTTATTTTCAAAATATCTGGAATCCCTTTCCTTCTAGATTGACCACCAAATGCAAGCTAGAACTATCCTCCACCTACTTCTACTCTTTGCACACACTCCCACTTGCCCCCGTCTTGATAAGACCTCGGTAATTTTCCTAGGCATTCACTATGATGTGCCTCTGAGGGTCAGAAAAAACATCTATGGTTGTCCAGTGACCTTGCAATGAATGAAAAACTGGTTAATTGTCTCTACTTTCTCCCCACATAGGAAACATATAAGGCATAAGATTATTCCCCTTTGCATAAGGTTCTCCTCTGTAAGCACGACCTCCTTTGCCAAGAGCAATATAAAACATGCCACTTTGTATGGTATTTTGGTCTTTCAAATATTTTTCCATGGCCAGCTGCTAAGCTGCATGTTGGTACTGTTCAACCTTCTGAAGCTTTTGCTCACCTTGAACGAACCCATTTTACTATCTTGCTGGCATAATTCATATCTTCCCTCAATCCACTGAACTGTTCTATTTGATTTATGAACTCCACCATTCTTTACGCTTCCCAATAACTGAGTTACCTTCTGAAGTTGAAACCCCACCCTTCTGGTGTCCGACAGCTCTGCTATGGTACTATGTTGGGCTTCACTAAGGAGTGTACCTCTGGAAACAACCTTTCTAGTTTACCTACTTCATGCTAATTATATTTCCAAAATAGGTATTAGCCCATTGTTCACTTTGATCACGGAAAAACTTTTCAGCTCATTCCAGATGACTCTTATGGACCTCCATAGATTGACTCCATATTGAATAATAACTTCTTTAGTCATCCATCAGTCTTCCTTTCATACTTGGATACAATTACTTTCCCTTAATCTGTTGATGATCCTTGCTAGGATAGGGAACAAGGACATCATATAAGCAGGGCAAGGAATCTAAGACTGAGTTGATGAAAGTTAATCTTCCACCAAGTGACAAGTACTACCTTTTCCACCTAGCCAATTTCTTCACACTTCGCAACCACATTGCTCCATATCTCATAGACTTTGACTTTGCTCCAAAAGTATCTAGATAAGTAGTTGGTAGACTGCCAAATTCACCACCCGAAATTGCATTCAGGAAATCCATATTTGAAACCTTGATGATAGGATACAAGAAACTCTTCCTCTAATTAATATGTCGTCCAGACATCCCCTCGAACAGGACCAGAATCACCCTTAGTACTCTCAGTTATTCTTCATTAGCATCACAAGAAATGAGTGTAAAATCTGCATACTACAGACGAGCCACTTCCAAGTTGTCTCTTCTATCTCTATCCACATGAAAATATCTTACCCACCCATTAGTATTAGAAGATTTAACTATACTATTAAGGCCCTCCATTGCTAGTAAAAACAGAAATAATGACAAAGGATCACCTTGTCTGAGACCCTTATGTGATCAAAAGAACTTGTTGGAATACCACTGATAAGGAATGAAAAACTCATTGTTAAAATGCAATACCTTATCCAGTGAATCCATTTTTGCCCAAATCCCACCCTTCTTAGAACTGCTAGCAGACCAGTTTTTCCATCAGCCTTTCAATGAGAACTTTGGAGAATATTATGTACAGGTCACCAATCAAACTAACTGGTCTAACATCCCTAAGTCCTTTAGCACTTCTCTGCTTTGGAATCTGAGTTATAAAAGTGGTATTATAGCTTCTATCGAACATTTCTTGCTCATACAAGTTGTGGAATGCATTCATGATATCTGATTGTACCACTTCCCAGCATTTTCTTAAAAAATCCATGGTGAATCCATCAAGCCTTGGAGGCTTATTTGTTGCACACAACTTTATATTTCTCAACACTTTCTCCTCCACAAATCTTGCTTGAAGACTCATTTTCTTCCACGGTTAAAACTGGGCAATTATGGAAGTGATTGATTGGTCACCGTTGCGTTGTTTCAGTGTATAGATTTTGGTAAAGTGTATAGATTTTGGTAAAAATCTACTATCTCCTCTTCAATTCTAGCCAATTCTAGTAGAATCCCAAGTTCTGCTTGCACTAACAACTTGTCTACGCTATTATACCTCATGTGGCGTTGACAATTTTATGGAAGAACTTTGTGTTTCTGTCTCCCTCCTCTAACCATAAGTCTCTGGACCTTTTTCTCCATGCAATTGCCTCCTTTACAATCAACTCCTCATATTTTAGCATAAGTCCTGCTTTTCTCTTCATCTCTGCTTCAGTGAAAATTCTGTCTCTCAATATTGTTTCAGTGTTTGTCAACTTGCTTAACGGGCCTTTCTTTGTACACCTGAATTCCCCTACTCAATTTGCTCCAATCATTGAGTTTTCTCTTCAGAGCTTTCACCTTTCAAGCTAAATATAGTCAGGTCTGCCAGCAAAGCTGAAATCGTTCCACCATCCCCTAACTCCATCTGTATAGCCATCAATGTTCAAGCACCAATTTTTGAACTTAAAATAGCTTTTGTTTTATCCTAGGATCCACCTTGAATGGCAATAGGGGAGAGATAATATGACTGAGTGGTACGAAAAACGTCCTTATCATAAATAAGAGTGGAGTGCGATGTCTTTATTTATAGTTGTTGTATCTGGGTATTTACATTAACCCAATAAATACTAATACATTTTTCCCAGTGGGAAATATGTGTACAATTATGCAGTTTGAGTATATGTTAGGTGTTTAAATAGTCATAGACTTAGTTTAGATGATTTGATAAAATCTTCAAACAAGCTTTACGGGGCTCCGCGGGTCTGCACACGGGTTCGATCCCCAGTGGCTGCAACCATTTTCCCCGGACACCACACATAGAAGTAGCTTTAGTGCACCGGGCTACCCTTGTTGTAAACTTTATGTGGCTATCAAAGTATTTGGCCTATTAATGGACTCCAACTTCATATAGTCAAATTATCAATGAACTGTTGAAATGAGCCCACTTATCGGCTTACACTTGCTTGAACATTAACTTCATTTGAAGCTCAAAGATAATTAACAGATCTTCAAGATTTGGTATAAACACAAGACCAATAACACAACAAAATGTGTGCTTATCAAAAAAGAACGCAAAAGTGACTCGCCCCTATCGCTTGGTGGCTAGAAACAAAATACAAGTTGTTACTCTTTGTTATAAAAGATGTCTCTACTCCTTAAAAAAGAGATACTTCATATATCTTGAAAAAGCACTAGTACGAATAATAGACTTCAAATTGAGCAAATAAGACAAGGTAACAAAATTTCCAAATTCGAAAAAAAGTTCAAATCCTGAATTTGCTTGTAACACTAGTATTAAAAAAAAGGAACAAGACACAAAAGTCAAAGTAAATGTTGCGAGATTAAACCAGAAGGCTAAAAACACATTGGATTAAAACATGATCTTGAATTCTTCGAAGAATATGAAGCTATCGAATCTGTCTGATTTTGCTTTTCCTTTGTAGTTTCTTCTTCGTCCTTAAAAAACATCTGCTTGCTCCTGTATTCCACGCTACAGAATGACTTATTACCCCTATCCATTTAAGTATATATCATTAGAAAAAAGAAAGATCAATTCATGTAAACCATTATAAACTTTAATTTAATTTGTCGGATTACAAAACTTTTGGTCCCTTAGCTAGAAATAAATTTTGATTCAATACACTTAACCTTTAATTTAATTCATAACAAAAACTACACTACGAATTGTGCAAGTCAAAGTGATGATAAAGGAAAAGAGTACAAAAAATAATTATAGAAGAACTCTCACATTTACATGTAGATATCTTGCACAGGTAGCAACTTCTTCTTGCAAAATAAGCAATATTCAAGAAATCCACATCCACAGATAGTTTTCACTTCGGAAAAGGGTTTGATTGGGTAACTAGTTTTGTTACCAACCTGTGACATGTTTCTTTTGGTACCACCGCCGCCTTCTTCAAGTACTACACTTTGTCCTGCGCTGCTCAGACCTCTTATTTTTTTCTGAATACCCTCTGTTCCTAAAGGAGTGGTATTTATATACGCACATTCGATGTAGCTACATTTATCATTGTTTTTATCTTTTGACTTCTGCTTTATCGCCTTATTTTTTGGAAAATAAAATTTCCCTTGTAGTCAGATTTTTCCTTATTCTTATCTTTTCACCTTGTTTCGTCGTCTTCTTTCCTAATAACACTACTTTGTAAGTAGGGGAAAGTTAGGTGATAAAAAACTTAGGCATAATGCATAAACATGTCCTTGAACTCGGCCTTCAGTTGGCATATATGCACTCCAACTTTGGATGTGTACGAGTCCTCTGTGGCATAATACACGTAAAACGCCATGTAGGAGGCAAATGTGTCTACTTGTTCAACTTTATACAAGATTAAGTCTCTACTTGTGTTCACCCAATGTTGGAAAGCGCAGATGCAAGTTGAAGCCAAGTTAAAGGACACGTTTATCAATTTTGCCCAAAGCTTATGAAGTTAGTTCGGCCATAAATACAGATGATTTAATAGGAACATTAATAGAAAGTAAATGAATGATTTAGTCACAATTTTAGTTCAGCAATAAAAGTTGTAGTAGCAAACAAAAGCATGACATTTAAGCAGAAAAAGATAAAGACACTATTTTTCAAACATGCTTTCGCTGATTATTAAAAATTTCTCGATTATTAAAAAAATAGTGTCACAGTAATTATTATCACCTAACTTTCCCCTAACTACAACACAATGAAAGGAGGAAAAGAAAATGGCAAAGCAAGAGTAAAAAAATAAGAACAAGAAAAAAAATCTAACTACTATGACAAGTAAGATAAATTCGCATTTCAAATTTTATGAGTTTGACTAGGACCGCTGCAATTCATTTAATTATACTCTATTCAAAATTAATTATTTTCATTTTTAATAGAATCTGACCCAAAACTATTGAATTCGGACAAGATCATACTTATAACACTATCTCTTCCTGCAAATTAACTACATCTATTTGTATACAAATACCACTCCTTCAGGCATAGAAGGTATTCAAAAAAAAACATAAAGGGCCAAGGGCAACGCAGGACTAAGTCTAGTACTTGAAGACAAAAAAAGTGTTAGGTGGTTAAAAATTGTTAACAAAGTTAATGGTTGAATCAAATCCTATTTCGAAAAGAAAACTACTAGTGGTTTTCTTGAATTTTGTTCATTGTGCAAGAAGAAACTGTTACCCGAGCAAAATATCACATGCACATCTGAGCCTATAATTAATTTCTTCACTCTTTTCCTTCATAATCACTTTAACTTGCACAATCGATAATGTATCTTTTGTTATGATAAATTTAAGTTGAAGGTTAAATATGTTGTATGCATATTTATTCATAACTGAGAGACCAAAGTGTTATAAGCCTAAAAATTAAGTTAAAAATTTATAATCATTGTTACCATGAATTGTTTTTTTTGTCTGATGATATATGCTTAAATGGACAGGGGTGATAGCCATTTTGTAGCATGAAGTGTAGGAGCAAGCAGATTTTTAAGGATGAACAAGAAACTACAAAGACAAAGCAGAAACAGGCAAATTTGATACCTTCATCTCCTTCGAAGAATTCGAGATCATGCTTTAATCTGATGTTCTTTTCAGTCTTCTAGTTTTATCCTCGCAACATTTTATTTGACATTTGTGTCCAGTTTCTTTTTTTATACTAGTGTAATAAGCGGATTCAAGATTTGAACATTTTGAGTTCAAATTTAGAAATTATATTACCTCGTGTCTAATTTAATTATTCGTACTTATTTAATGTGTTCTAAAGAAATATAAAGTATATCTTCTTTAAGGATTAGAGGCATATTTTAAATATTTTATTACAAAGGGGGACACTATGATAATAACAACTTATATCTTTTTCTACCCTCCAAGTGATGGAGGCGAGTCATTGTTGCGGTTTGTTTTGATAAGCACACATTTTATTGTGCCATTGGTCTGGTATTTACTCGATGGTTCATAGATCAGTATAAGTCTCTGAGCATCAAATGAAGTAACATTCAAACACGCGTGAGCCGATAAGCGAGCTAATTTCAACAGTTGAAGTGATAGTTTGACTATATAGTCATTAATAGGCCAAATAAATAGATAGACCAAAACACTTGTCTTGAATATTTTATCGAACCACCTAAACTAAGTCAATGACCATTTGAACATCTAACTTATTCTCAAACTGTGTCAATTGAACACATATTTCACAATGCGGCTGGGTAAATTACATTCAAACTGTATCTGTATTTATTGGTTTAACGTAAACACCAAAGATATAAGAATTCTACAAACAAAGACATCCCACTCCACTCTTTTTTCAAGATAAGGACGTCTTTCATACCACTCATTAAAGTCATATCTCCTCACCCACTCGAGTTAGCAAGAGGCAAGGAAAGAATGAATCAGAAATGCTTACAGAAGGTAAGAGAAAATGTGCAGGTCCGTGAATTTTCGAGTAGATCTTTGTATCTGGGAATTTTCAAATATTGTAACATCATCGTCATCCACATCTCTATCAAGGTCACCAACAAGCTCAATCAGATTTCAATAGAAATACAACTTTTGAATCCATATAGAAGTACAAAGTGGTTTGGTTGATGCATCATAAATCTATAGATCATATCATCAGACTAGTCATACTTTCATTTTCAAAGAAAGCAAATATTCGAAAAGTATAATGAAGAACAAGATTTTCCGTCCTAGCCAAACTTTATAATCTATAAGTATTACACAGGAAGAAAAAAGGAAATAATGCAATTGATGACACAACAATAATTGGTTAAATTGATTGGCCACTTTCTTCATTATATAGATGTAATACAAGTACCAACAAACTGAAATTGATGATGGACCAAACAAAATTTGGCTATGAATATTTTTCGAGTAGAGCACAACTTGAGATGAGTAACCAAGATATTTTAGAGAACTAACTCCATCAACACCCTCAGGCACAGGACAGCAGGAGATCAACAAAAGAAAGTGACAGTAAGATATTACCAGTGAAGTTGTAATAGAAAACTGTCTGATGTCCATTTCAAGCCAACACGAAAGACCTTTCTTTCTACAGGGGTACCAAAATGTGATAATTCTATTATATTAGCAAGTAGCACAGGCTACACAATGCATAAGTACAGATGCTTTAATAAAGTGACCAAAAGAGGCTTAAATATACTTTGACAATTGAAACCTCGGTACTTAGAAAGAATGAAAACTCAATCAAACTATTAAAGGATCAGTCCCATGTAAACAGAGACAATTGTTAGTTGCAGACTCTGATTCTCTAGCAAATATACCTCAAGCAGAAGGGAAACACAAAAGTAGATAATTTGATGTATTAATCTCACAGATCACTAAAACAAAGATCTCTCATTTAAACATGATCAACTTCTAACTCGCTTCATCACACATTTATTTTCTTCACAAGCACATTGATTTCATATTTCACCAATTAGGCATTTAGATAAAACTCTACATGAAATTCTTTGAATGCATCTCACAGGACCACTGCTAGTGACAGATACCATTCATTGCTTAGAAGATTAGACTAACAATGGGTACAATTTCATAGCGACAACCTTAAGTTTCATCTTCATAAATAGAATATAGGAGTTTGACCTACCAGATTATGACATTTCTGGAAATGGATCATAAAACAAACAAAAGAGAAATAAGAGAATTAACTTGGGAGATGCGAAGAAATATGTTTGAGATAAAATCAGAAGTTGAAAAAGGCTTTAAGTGCATGCATAAGCACAACATCATCTCCCAATGCTTGTGTATCAAAAGCAAATATAGCCTTTTTCACTAATACAATTCCAATCTATCAGAAACTGGCAAATGGTAAATATTGAGTCTGGCAGCTCATGTGGGGACGTGGTTTGGAACAAGATCTTCACCGTTGTATATATATCCACAAGAGCAATTGCTGCTGTGTTAAATTGACAGTTGAATTTACATTAGCACGTTTGTTAAGATAACAAGCACATACCAAGGTAGAAACATCGTAGAAATCCTAGTAATATTGGTTGTAAAAGGCTTTTTACATCAGTTTATTTTCTTTTTGTGTGTGTGTGGGGGGGGGGGGCATATCCTGGCCATTTAATTCCAAAAAGAAACACAATATCTTTTGATAGCTGTTTGAATGCAGGAGCAGAGCCAGGGTGGCAAAAAAGGGGTTCATCAGAACTAAAAAAGATCTAGTGGAAAATATCACTTACCTGTACGTTTTCTTACCTTTTGTTAGCATTTCTGACTCATTTTTCCATTGTTTCTTGCAAAATCGAGTGGGAGAGAAAATATGACTCTTTGTAAAAACTGGTAACTTTGTAAATATATATATTTAAAATCAGGTCATTACCAGGTTGTGCACAACATATTTACAAGAGTACTACCCATATCTTTTTCTTTTAAGAATTAGTACTGTTGTATTTTCAGCATTAGGAATGCTGGCCACCACAAAAAATGGTTACAAAGAAGTTAGATCATGGACTGACCTGATCCTATCTTTCAAACGCCTTCCATTTCTCTCCCTCCAGACTTATAACCATATGCAGGTGGTATTATTCTCCACCACCTTTTCTTTTTCTCTTTTTTGATAACTGTGGTGTCCATTCCAGCGTGTGCACACCTAGACTAATTCCAGGGGATACTTGCCACCTCCCACCAACAACATATACCCGGTAAGTCTGTCCACCAAGGCTAGAACAACTGGAAAGAAATCACCAAGTGTTTGTCTCCGTCTCTGCTGAGACTTCATGGTGCTCAACCCACTTCATTGAACCACTAGGCACACCCTTGGGTGCTATTCTCCACTTTTTATGAGTTTTACTTCCACCTTTTTTCATCCAACAACTCATCAAATCCGTCGTGTGCTCACGCATTGTCCACTACCAATATCTATGATCCTATGTCTATAATGAGTTTAAAACATCAAGATTACAGATAGGATCATTTGACCAGATGCAATTTAACTTAATCTGTTGCACTGTTTTCTACATTCTGGAAACATTTGCAATCCTTTTCCTTCCAGATTGACCACCAAATGCAAGTTGGAACTATCCTCCACCTACTTCTACTCTTGGCATGCACTCCTACAGTCCCACGTGCTCCCATCTTGATGAGACCCCTGTAATCTTCCTAGGCATACACCATGATGTGCCTCTGAGGCTCAAAAAAAGCATCTATAGGTGTCCAGTGACCTTGCAATGAATGAACACAAGGTTAACTGTCTCTGCTTTCAACCCACATTGGAAACATCTAAGACACAAGATTATTCCTCTTTGCATAAGGTTCTCCTGCGAAAGAACTGCCTCCTTTGCCAAGAGCCATAAAAAAACCTGTCACTTTGTATGGTATTTTGGTCTTCCAAATAATCTTCTATGGCCAAATGCTTAGCTGCAGGTTGGTATTGTTCAACCTTCTGAAACTTTTGCTCACCTTGAAAGAACCCTTTTTACAGCCTTGCCACCATAATTCAACACTTCACTCGATCCATTGAACTGTTCAATTTGATTTATGAACTCTACCATTCTTTACACTTCCCAATCATTGAGTTGCCTTCTAAAGTTGAAACTCCACCCTTCTGGTGTCCAAAGCTCTGCTATGATCCCTATTTTGGTGATTCACTAAGGAGTGTATCTCTGTAAACAACCTTTCCAGTTTACCTACCTCATGCCAATCATCTTTCCAAAATAGGTATTAACCCCATCCTTTACTTTGATCATGGAAAAGCTTTTCAATTCATTCCACAAGACTCGTACAGACCTCCTTTCATACTTGGCTGCAATTACTTTCCCTTAATCTGTGATGACCCTTGCTAGGATAGGGAACAAGGACATCATATAAGTAGGGCAAGGAATCTAAGACTACAACAACAACAAAAACAACAACAAACCCAGTGTATTCCCACAAAGTAGGGTCTGGGGAGGGTAAGATGTACGCAGTCCATACTGCTACCTCCTCCGAAGTAGAGAGGCTAGTTCTGATAGACTGAGTTGATGAAAGTAAATCTTCCACCAAGTGATAAGTACTACCTTTTCCACCTAGCCAATTTCTTTTCACACTTCTCAACCACATTGCTCCATATCTCCTTGGACTTTGACTTTGCTCCTAAAGGCATAACTAGGTAAGTAGTTGGCAGACTGCCAGACTTACCACCCAAAATTGCATTCAGAAAATCCATATCTGAAACCTTGCTGATAGGATACAAGAATTAATATGGTCCAGACAGCTCCTTGAATAGGACCAGGTAGTACTCTCAGCTATTCTTCATCAGCATCACAAGAAAAGAGTGTAGCATTTGCATGCTACAGACGAGCCACTTCCAAGTTGTCTCTTCCATTTCTAGCCACATGAAAACATCCTACCGACCCATTAGTATTAGTAGATTTAACCATACTATTAAGGCCCTCAATTGCTAGTAAAAACAGAAATAATGACAAGGGATTACTTTGTCTGAGACCCTTATGTGAACTAAAACTGTTGGGGGTACCATTGATAAGGACTGAAAAACTCATTGTTAAAATGCAATGCCTTAACCAATGAATCCATTTTTGTCCGAAACCCACCCTTCTAAGAACTGATAGCCAACCAGTTTTTTGGAGAATATTTTGTATATGTCACCAATCAAACTAATTGGTCTACAATCCCTTAGTTGTTTAGCACTTTTCTTTTTTGGAATGAGAGCTATAAAAGTGGCATTATAGCTCCTATCGAACATTTCTTGCTCATAGAAGTTGTGGAATGCATTCACGATATCTGATTATACTACTTCCCAGTATTTTCTTAAAAAAACATTGTGAAACCATCATCCCTAGAGCCTTATCTGTTGCACGCAACTTTATACTTTTGAATGCTTCCTGTCCTCAAATATTGTTTGAAGACTCTCCTATTCTTCCAGTGTTAAAACTGGGAAATTGTGGAAGTGATTGGTTGGCCTCCATTGTGCAGTGTCAGTGTATAGATTTTGGCAAAAGTCTACTATCTCCTCTCCAATTCTAGTAGAATCCTGAGTTCTCCTTGTACTAACAAGATCAAAGATAATTAACAATCTTCGATATTTAGAATAAATACAAGACCAATTACATAATAAACTGTGTGCTTATCAAAAAAGAACGCAAAAGAGACTCGCTCTTATCACTTGGAAGCTAGAAAAAAAATGTAAGTTGCTATTACCAAATTATTCCTCTTTGTTATGAGCAAAAACAACATACCTAGTATGTTCCCATAAAGTGGGGTCTAAGGAGGGTAAGAGTACGCAGTCCATACCACTAACTCAGAGGTGAGATAAAGCCTTTTTGTTATAAAATATTTAAAATCCATCTACTCCTTGAAAAAGAGATACTTTATATATCCTTAAAATGCAATAAATAATTACGAATAGAAGACTTCAAACTAAGTAAATTAGATGAAAGGTAACAGAGTTTCTAAATTCAAACTCAAAAAGTTCAAATCTTGAATCCGCTTGTAACACTAGTATTAAAAAAGGAAGACATAAAAATCAAAATAAAATGTTGCGAGAATAAAATTAGAAGGCTAAAAAGACATCGGATTAAAACATGATCTCGAATTCTTCGAAGAAGATGAAGCTATTGAATCTGATTTTGCTTTGCCTTTGTAATTTCTTCATCCTTAAAAATTTGCTTGCTCCTACACTCCACGCTACAGAATGGCCTTTCCCTGTCCATTTAAGTATGTATAATTGGAAAAAAAGATCAATTCATGATAACAACCATTATAAACTTTAATATATTTTGTATGGTTACAAAACTTTTGGTCCCTTAGCTATGAATAAATTTTGATTCGACATATTTAGCCTTCAAATTATATCATAACAAAAATTACACTACGAATTGTGCAAGTCGAAGTGATGATGAAGAAAAAGAGTGAAAAAAAGAATTATAGAAGAACTCTTACATGTACATATAGATATCTTGCACGGGTAGCAACTTCTTCTTGCAAAAAAAGCAATATTCAAGAAATCCACAGGTATTTTTCATTTCAAAACAGGGGATGACTGGGTCACTAGTTTTGTTAACAACTTGTGACATGTTTCTTTTGGTACCACCAACACCTTCTTCAAGTACTACACTTAGTCCTGTCTTACTCAGACCTCTTATGTGTTTTTTTTTCAGAATACCCTCTATGCCTGAAGGAGTGATATTTATATATGCACATTTCGGTGTAGTTTAATTTGCAGGAAAGGATAGAGTTAAAAGTATGATCTGATCCGAATTCAATAGTATTGAATTAGATTCTATAAAAGGATGGAGTTATAAGTATGATCTTATCCGAATTCAATAGTTTTGAATTAGATTCTATTAAAAGCAAAAATAATTAATTTTGAATAGAGTAAAATTATATGAATTGCAGCAGTCCTAGTCAAACCAATAAAGTTTAAATCTCGAATCTGATCTCACTTGTAGTTAAATTCATCCTAGTTCTTACCAGCAACAGGTACCAGGTAACTCTTTCCATCAAGGCTAAAACAAATGGAAAGAAATCACCCAATGTTTTTTTCTATTGAGAATTGAACCTAAGACCTCATGGTGCTTAATCCAACTTCATTGAACCACTAGGCCACACTCTTGGGTGCCGCTAAACTAAAATAGTGAGTAAATCATCCATTTAATTTTTATTAATGTTCCTATTAAATCACCTGCCTTTAATGCCTAACAAACAACATAAGCTTTTGAAAAAATAGATAAATGTGCCCTTTAACGTAGCTTCAACTTGCATTTGTATCTTCCAACTTTGGGTGTACACAAGTAGGCACTTAAACTGTATAAAATTGAACAAGTAGACGGCACCGTATGTGGCGTCCTACCTGGCCAATTTTCCTCCTACATGGTGTCCTACGTGTACTATGCCACATAGGATGTGTACGGCTACTTGTTCAACTTTATACAAGTTAAAGTGTCTATTTGTGCACATCTAAAGTTGGAGTGCATAGATGTCAACCGAGGTCAAGTTAAAGGGCATGTTTATGCATTATGCCTAAGTTTTTTATATACACTAGTATACTAATAAATCTACAAATAGGAACTAAATCTACAAGTAGGAACTATGTAATTTCCAAGTTTACTATTGTTATAAAATTGAAATTTGAATCTTATTAAAATAAAATGTTCAAAAATACTCCTTTCGTTCACTATTTTTTTTTTTATAACCGCGGTGTCCGGGCCAGCTTGCGCGCAACTAGACTAAATCCACGGGATACCTGCCACCTTTCACCAGTAACAGGTATCAGGTAACTCTGTCCACCAAGGCTAGAATAGATGGAAAGAAAACACCTAGTGTTTGTCTCTGCTGGGAATTGAACCTGAGACCTCATGGTGAACACCTAGTGTTTGTCTCTGCTGGAAATTGAACCTGAGACCTCATGGTGCTCATCCCAACTTCATTGAACCACTAGGCCACACCCTTGGATGCACTTGTTCACTATTCGAAATACAGATTTTCACTCTTATACTTGTCACTTTTAACATATCAAGAAAAGACAATTAGTTTTTTTCATGTTCTAGCCTTAGCATTAATTACTTATTTTCCAAATCATTTTTCAAGACCTACTATCGAATATAAATTAATATGAGTATTATGGTAAAATGCTCATATAAATCAATATTTTTTAACAGACGTGCAAAGTCCAAAGTGGACAAGTAAAAGTGAACGAAAGGAGTAACACTAATGAATAATTATATTCAAAAGATGATATAAAGTGGATGTTACTCCCATAGATCCGTGAGTTCCTACTTGTAGAGTGATTAGTATACCAGTGTTTATATAGAAAACTTATGACATCGGCTAGGCTTTCAATGTAAGTGATTTAGTAGGAACAAAAATAAAAATTAAATGGATGATTTACTCACAATTTTATTCCATCGATAAAAGCATATCAGCAAAGAAAACATGATTTATTTAAGTAGAAAAAAAATAAAGATGTACACTACTTTTCAAACATGCTCTCTTTGATTCTTTAAAATTTCTCAATTAATTAAAAAAATTAAACGAAAATACATTGCCACAATAATTATTAATCACCTAACTTTCCCCTACTTATAAAGTAGTGTAATTAGGAAAAGAAGACGAGAAAGCAAAGATAACAAGATAAGAACAAGGAAAAACCTAACTACATGTGAAATTAGATTCGGGAAAAGAGGACGCCAAAGCAGAAGTCAAAAGATAAGAACAAATATAAATCTAACTACAAGTGATCAGATTAGCGAAATAAATTTTATGAGTTTAACTTTAGGACTGCCTCAATTTTAATTTACTTTATTAAAAATTAATTATTTTTGCACTCATTGATTTTCTTCACGCACTTCATCACTCATTGATTTTCTTCACAAGCACGATGATTTTCAGATATTGCCAATTAGGCATTTAGATAATACTCTACACGTAATCCTTTTAAGTTATTTCACAGAACCACAGCTAATTACAAAAATCATTCATCCCCTAAAAGATTAGACTAACAGTGGTACAGTTTCACAGCAACAACATTAAGTTCCATCCTTATAAATGGCAATGCAGGCATTTACCTAGAGCAGTATATACGAGCTTTACCTAGAAGTGGCAATGGGCGGTTTGGGCTGAATTTGGACGGGTCAATATGGGTTGAGTAAATAAATGCGTCATTGCTCAATCCTACCCAAAGGTTACTTGGGCTAAGATTGGCTAGGTCAAGATGGGCTAAAGCAAAGGGGTCAACGCCCAACTTCATCCTCCTTATCTGTTTTAATGCATGATTTTGTCCGTACTTTACATTTTTTCATACGCATATAAATTAGATGAAATGTAGTTAAAATTCATGAGGCACAAACATACATTTATTAAACTGTTCTTTTTAAGAATAAACTTGAAAAGAAAACTTCATTAATCTCATTTGGTGAGACAGGTCCATATTCTAAGAATTAAAATCCAATCTCATAAGTAAAGCACCATTAATTTTAAAATTTTTTGTTAATGTGTCATAATTGGGTTCATGAAGTAATTTTACATTCATTCTACTAACTAAGCACAATGATAACTCGTAGACATTTATTGTTTTGCTAATGGAAATCTCAATTAGAAAAAAACACCAAGTAGATAACTAATTTATTTCTAAATTCATTATTATTGATTAAAAAGTAAAAGAAAATATTGATATTGAAAAATAACTTCTCCCGTGATTAAGGAAGAAAGTAATATTGATACGAAAGTACATCTGACAAATTAAGAGATCAAATGAATAACTATTTGTGAAGTAGCAGTGATACTGTTCACAGGTCAGTTGGGCATAAACTTTGAGCCGCTTTGGGCTATTAAAAAAGATGGTTTAGTTGGGTTGTACCCAAACATAGCCCATCATAGGGAAATTGATGCCCAATCCATCATAACTTGGGCGGGTTGGTGGGATCAAAGGGGTTTGGGCTGAATTTGCCACCCCTTGTTTTACCTATCAAATTATAACATTTACGGAAAAGGATCATAAAACAGACAAACTAGAAATAAGTGAATTAACTTGGGAGATGTGAAGAAATAAGTTTGAGATAAAATCAGAAGTTTAAAAATGTATTAAGTGCATGCATACGTGGAACAGCTCCCAACGCCTGTGTAAATGGAGCAAATATTGCCTTGTTTACTACTACAGTTTCTAATCTACCAGAAACTGGCAAACGGTAAACATTCTACCAAGCTGAGAGTTTGGCAGCTCTTGTGGGAATGTGGCGACAATATTTAGAACAAGATTTTCACCGCTGAACATGTATTCACAAGAGGAATTGTTGATGAGGCCAATAGACTGTTTAATTTGTATTACAATGTTTGTCAAGAAAACAAGCACATAACAGGTAGACAATGTCATAGAAATCATACTAATATTGGCCGCTGATGTCTTTAAGATCCTATAGGATAGGAAAGGTTTTTTTACCATACTATCTTCAAAAGCGTCAACTTCTTATAAGATAGACCGAAATTTGATTTATGTTACAAATGTTAATCGATATAATCAATGCAGCACCTCTGTACTTGAAAAAGAAAAAGCTGGAAATATCAAAGGAGCAAGCATATATACCGAAATTTTTTTCGAACAATGCAATGCCAAGCAGGGTCATACTTCTTGTTGAAGTCCTTCTTAATATGTTCTGCTACATCCTTCTCTACATTATGCTTCTCAAATGCCTAAAATATACATGGATACGAACTGTCTATAGCCATGTCAATTTATCAGCGTAGAGACTTCAAATTCTGGACCCTTCATGACTATCAAAAAAAGACACATGTCATAATTTGGTCAAGAAATGCACTTTTTGCCCATTAAATCAAAGATACCAACTTAGACAATAAATAGAGAACATTCAGTCTTACAGTCACAAATTAATTACTTATAAAAGTGGAATCTTCATTTCAAACAGACGGAATCCCTCTGTCAGGGAAATACACTGTTTACACCTCTAATCAGAGAAATAACTTAGAGAAAGACAATAATCAGGAGACATTATAAGTCTACTCAAGTATTCATTAATTAAATTGATTAATTCGTGATTTCAGTTACTTATTTTCTTCACTTCGAATATCCATCGTGAATAATCAGAAGATTTGAACTCAATAGTTCTAAATGGAATGGGAAAGAGCGAAATAGTATACAGCAATAGCAATGTCCTTTCGTTAATCCAATTGGTTAGTTCATGATTTTTGTTATTTATTTTCTACTCCCTCCGTTCACTTTTACTTATCACGTTTTGCTTCACAAGAGTCAATTTGACAAATCTTTGAAGCTAAATTGAATTATGTTAATTCATTATTTGAATTCATAATTTAAATGTTCGAAAACTATATGAGAAATACGATAAGTTGCAATCTTTACCATAATGAAAATATATCTTAAAATATTGGTCAAAGTTCATACATTTTGACTCTCGAGAAGCAAAATGTAACAAATAAAAGTGAACATTCCTTCATGAATAATCAACAATTTTGAACTCAATCGTACTAAATGCAACATCAAAGAGGGAGAGACTATGCAGCAATAGCAATCTTAACAGCTTCATTCAGGACATCAGTTTCCATATCGGCATTTTTAATGATGAATTTAGATATTCGAAAACTATATAAAAAAACACTATACGTCGCAATCTTTCACATATTAATACTATGAAAAAATACATCTTTAGTCAAAGTTCATTCAGTTTAACTCTCGAAAAGCTAAACGTGACAAGTAAAAGCGAAAAGAGAGAATAATCAGCAATTTTTAACTCAGTAGTTCTAAATGCAACCTCTTTAGAACATCAGGTTCCACATGGGCACTTTTGATTATGAATTTCGATGTTCTAAAACTACATCGGAGACCGATGTCTTCTTGTTTTCAATCACTTCTCCTTTTGATGATGAATTTAGAAGTTCGAAAACTATATAGTAAAAAATATTATAAGTCGCACAATTTCTTACATTAATACAATGAAAACACATTTTAAAATAAAATGTTGTTCAAATTTCATACAGTTTAATTCTCGATAATCAAACTGTGATAAATAAAAGTGAACGGAGCGAGTAATTTTAACTTTCTTACCGACAGTAAAAGCAGTTGAATTCGACGAGATTTTTCGATCATCGGAGACCGATAAGGAATTTCGATCGTCGGACAACGACTGAACCAAAGCAACTCCGACTCCGACACCGGTTCTCTTCTTGTTTTAATTCATTTCTTCGATGAATTTAGATGTACATTGATACAATGAAAAACACATTTTAAAATAAAATGTTGTCTCGATAAACTGTAACAAGTAAAAGTGAAGAAAGCTAGTAATTTTGACTTTCTTACCGACAGTAAAAGCGGTAGAATTGAAAGAGGTATTTCCGATCATCGGAGTCCGATAAGGAATTCCGATCGTCGGACGACTACTGAACCACAGCAACTCCGGCTCCGACATCGGAACTGAAAAATGTTTCGGCCGGCCGCCGGATAGTAAAATAAAAATAAATATATGTTGTAGTATTGTTTAGTTAATGCTTGTTTGATTAATTAAAATTAATGCTCACTACTCAAATATTATAAGAATTAAAAATTTGGACCTCCATGTGTTTTAATTTTTTATATTTTGAATCTCTTTAATAAAAAATCTTAATTTCATAGCTACATTAATTATTACATCTTTTGTTCGCTGCCATTAGAAAATAATTATTGGTATGACTATTTTATCATGTTATCCTTATTAATTGATGTCTAGAGCCACTTACTAGAAGACCATTTTTGCATATATTTTGTATCGAATCCGCTAGCCAAGTCTCTAGAGCTATTTTTTTTTTTATTAATAACGAAACAAACATCAAAGAATTTGCTAGGTAGGTGTCTAGAGCTAGTTTTTTTATTAATGATAAAGCAAATCTCAAAAAACATTATTGGTTTAGCATACAGGCTATCAAAACACGACATCACCTGACCCAGTATAACACAAGTGCAATCTAGAGAAGGTAGCGTAGGTAAAGAGTGTTTTCAATAGACGCTTTCCAAAAACAGGTTATATAATGCACCTAGAATGTAAATCCCAACACTATAACTAAAAGAAGGTTGAAGCAATAACAAATTTTAGTAAATAGTAGTATTACATTAGTGGTTGATTCAAACATCTGCCTTTTGATAAAAGAAGAAATTGGGTGAAAGAACACTTAGATCACATAAGATCATTCTTCGGGAATGTGGAGCAAGAATTGCATAGAGATCTTTGAACTCGTGTTCTAGATGTGGCACATGAGGCGGGACATGCCATTAACTCAATTTTTGCTAGAGATCATGGTCTCTTGCAGCTTATCTTCTTACTTCCTGATACCGTAGAAAGATCAAGCTTATCAAAAACGAGGTACAAGAGTAGATCCCTAAGAACACAAGAATCATTTTCGCAAACTCTCCCAATAAGTCAGTTATAAACAAGTCATCAATAGCTAGTAAAATAATTGTAGGTTTTTAGGATGAGACCGAGAGGATACAATTTTAGAGATTTGAAATTTTGGAAGGTGAGTTCTTCCATGTTCTATTCTTTGCCACAGTGGGTGCATAAGAGATTGTTCTTGCTATTCTCATGTTTGCTATGTGAGTTTGAGGTGACTTTGACTGTGATACCTCAATTCTCTCCTGCTACTTGACTCTCGACCAGTGATATTTGTCAGAACTTGAGCAGAGGAAGTCCACTTGAGAGCCTTCTCAAGCTCAGTCTTAACCCAAACTAGTTCCCTCTAAAGTTTTGAATTTCTTTCAAGTGAAGCAGTCAGATCAGCCTTAACTTTAGACAATTCATCCTCCAGCTCAATTGTATCCCACTTCCCTCACACTTCCCTTTTGAAGCATGCTTAGACATTTCACTACGCTTCTCATTTATAAGATCATTTTCATGGGAAAGTGATTTACCTGCAGCGTGAAGCTGAGTCATCTACACACTCAATTCAACCATTTCTTCCTCACATTTGTCAAGATCCTCCTTCAAATTTGCCTTTTCTTTGGTGAGCTCAGTCAATGTACACTTAGTTCAATTATTTATTCCTCACATTTGTCTAGATCTTCCTTCAGATTCTCCTTATCTTGGGTGAGATCATTTACAGTGTCAATCAACACAGCAGCAAGGGATTTCAACCTCTTAGGAGAGTAATCCTTGAGATTGTCCTTAATATCCAGGAGTATTACCTAATCATCTTCATCATCTTCTGTATCTGCGATTAAAGCAAAAATAGAATCAAAGACCTGGACATCATCTTCCATCATCATCATGGACACATTTTCTCTTTGTTATGATTCGTCTGAATTCTAGAGGAGTTGCCCCAGGCTGCCAACACCTAATTTGTAACTTTGTCAGCTTCCACCTTCCTACTGTACTTGTTAGGGACCATGTCCTTACCCTTGTCTTTTTCAACAACTTGCTTTACATACTCCTTATGCTCAACCTTGTGCATAAGGCAATCATTGATATAGTAACCCAGCCTTCCACATTTGTGACAAGTGTCATTTGTTTTTCCATCTCTGGTGGGTCTGTTGGATTCTCCTCTTCTAGAGATAGTTTTTGATCTCCTCAAAGCCTTGAGGACCCGTTTGGAGATGTAGGTAGTTTCATCATACACAACCCTTATGCTCTCCTTAGTTTCCTTTAGGACCTGTTTCTTCTCTCTCTTGAGCTCACCCTTGGATTTGTCTTGCATCTTCATAATCTCATATGTCTTGAGATTGCCAATCAGCTCATCCATTGTCATAGTTTTTAAGTTCCTGGCTTCAGTGGTTGCATTTACTTTGCTTTCCCATTGCTTGGGGAGAATACTAAAAATATTTTAAACTTGTTTGGTAGTTCTTATATCCTCACCCAAATAGTAAGGCTCATTGGTAATTGTTGTGAATATTGTGTGCATATCCTGAATAGACTCTCTTTCTTTCATGGTGAAAGTTTCATATTGGGTGGTTAGCATGTCCACCTTTGACTCTTTCACCTGACTTGTTCCCTCATGGGTTATTTGAAGGCAGTCCCAGATCTCTTTGGCAGTCTCACAAATAGAGATCCTATTGTATTCATCAGGACCAATGCCACAAATAAGTAACTTTTTAGTTTTGTAGTCTTCTCAATCTTCTTCCTATCAGAGTCATCAAACTCCTTCTTAGTTTTGGGAATTTGTACAGTCACTTCACCATTCTTTACTGGCTTTGTGGGAATGAAAGGACCATTTTCAATAACATCCCACATCTCAGAATCTTCAGGCATGATAAAGTCATGCATCTTAGTTTTCTACCACCTATAATACTCTCTATTGAATCTAGGTGGTCTAGTGGTAGACTGACCCCTTCTTCAAGATTTGGAGGAGCGGCCATGTTCAAGATCCTTTCAAGGTGTTAACCTTATTCAGGAAGACCCCGCTCTAATATCAATTAAAGAGTTCACGCGAGTTGTTCTCCAACTTTGGGACCTGGTCCCAAACAGACTTAAACAATAAGAAATTGAATAGTAAAGTATGAAATAGAGAGAGTAAAGAACATAATAATTTTATGTGGAAACTCCTTGCTCAAGGAGAAAAACCACGACCTGCCTTCAGATTTATAAGCTCCAATAATATTCAAGCAACTTGAATACAATTCCATTACATCAAGGATTAACCTACTAATCCTTCTTCTCCTAGTAATACCTTTATTACAAAGAGAAATTTGCAGTAACTCTACTGCACCACTACCCAGCTAACTCTAACTAACTAAGCTAACTCTAGCTTTAATACCACCTAACTCTAGATGATAAAAAGGAGTTTGAAGTAAACACACCAACACCTACTAATAACAATGACAAATAATAGGCAACGTTTAAGACCACAGTACAAAAACTCAAATACAATAAGGAAATAAAATACTACTTTGTGAGCTATCAGTTCCTTGTTGTGAATAAGTCGTTGATTCAAGTGCTTCAAGAGAGAGATATTGTTGTGAGTATATGGAAGCCTTGGTTTTCTTGTTGTGGAAGATGATCAATATATATATAACACAAGAAAACGTAGGATGAATCCCATTGGCTGAGACAAAAAGGTTACGGCAGCTTTCCACCAATCTTTGTACTTTCGTCCAGCTATATAGTTGACTGTGACAATGACGGTAGGCCCAACCAGATCCCTAAGTAGTTACAGCTTTGTCATCACACATTGAACTAGGTCCCAACATGTAATTTGTCAATCATCAAAACTAAGGACTTAACACCATCAAAACTAAGGACTTAACACCATGTATACCGTCAAAGACCGGAGGAATTTGACATAAGGATTTTCCTTTTCCGGATTAAGCAAGAAAAAGTTTACATCCGAATGAGGGAAATGTTGATCTTAATGAACAGTCATTCCACGTGGCATCAGATTTGATGAAGACGATGACAGAGTACTTGGACTTATCAAACAAAGATCATGCTCAAGATCATGAATTTGCAATGCGAGTATGCACCGCTCTCTTTGGAAACTACTACCAAACAACTGCTAATCAACTCATCCACATAAACCTTCACCTCAAACTGTTCCATCTGTTAGGAAAGGCAGGGGCACTAACAAAGTGCACGACAGGGTAGCAACGGAAGAATACCCAAGTCTAACTCTCCCTTATAATTTGAACCAAGAGGAGACTAACAAACCAAGGAACAATAGTATATGGAAGCAAATAAATCAACCAAATAAATATGACAAGCCGAGAATAAAATCAATAACAAGAGACAACAAATTTACATGGAAAACCCTTCGATGTGAAGAGTAAAAAACCATGGGACCAAAACCTCCACTATAACCATCAAGAATTACAATATTATTCTCCAAAATGGCCACAAAACAAGTGTCAAACAACGAACAACAACACAACAAAATAATACCAAAACTAGAGAATAAAAAGGAGCACAAACACCAAAAATGTAGCTGCTGTTCGGGAACAAAAATTAGGAGCTACAGGCCATCAAATTTACCCCCGTCAGTTTTAATCAAATACTGAGATAAGAGGAACAAACTTTCCAAAAATTAGCTCAATCGGACAAGAAATGAAGAAAAATCACAATTTAAAGTTGACTGCTGCGGCTGAAATTTTAGTGCGAAAATCTGACCTAATATCTTTTGTGGCTGCTAAGAACTCTTTTGTGGATGTGAAATAAGACCTAAAAAGTTCTCTCTCTATATATATAAAGAGAGATATCTTTTCAGGCGTGATAAAGTCATGCATCCTAGTTCTCCATCACCTATAATAATCTCTATTGAATCTAGATGGTCTAGTAGTAGACTGACCCCTTCTTCAAGATTTGGAGGAGCAGCCATGTTCAAGATCCTTTCAAGGTGTTAACCTTATTTAGGAAGACCGCTCTGATATCAATTAAGGAGTTCACGAGAGTTGTCCTCCAACTTTGGGACCTGGTCCCAAACAGACTTAAACAACAAGAATTGAATAGTAAAGTACGTGAAAGCGAGAGTAAAGGATACAATAATTTTATGTGGAAACTCCTTGCTCAAGGAAGAAATACCACGACCTGCATTCAGATTTCTAAGCTCCAATAATATTCAAGCAACTTGAATACAAATCCATTACATTAAGGGGTCGTTTGGTAGAGTGTATTGAAATGTTAATGCATGCATTAGTTTTGTGTACTAGTAGTACCTTGTTTGGTATACCTTTTTACCCTATGTATAACTAATGCAAGCATTAGTTATACACTCTATTGTGTATTAAGGTGTGTATTACTAATCCCTCAAAATCTATGGCATTAGTAATGCAATGGATCTAATGCATGCATTAACATGCTTAAAAACCCTATTACCCCTCAAAAAATGGTCCGCATCCTTTCCAACATATATATTGAGGGTATTACGTAAAATTTTTTTTTTTTTTAGAAATTATGTAATTCAGGTTTTTTTTAATACATCGAACCAAACACTCTATAAAAAAAATACAAGCACAACTAATGCAAACATAACTAACACAAGCATTACTAATACACCATATTTTGCATTATTCTTATACACTCTATCAAACGACCCCTAAGGATTAACCTCCTAATCCTTCTTCTCATAGTAATACCTTTATTACAATGAGAAATTTGCAGTAACTTTACTGCACTACTACCCAACTAACTCTAACTGGGTAAAAGTTAATTCTAACTTTAATATCGAGAACAAGGAGTTTGAAGTAAACACACCAATACCTACTAAGAACAATGACAAACAATAGGCAACGTTTAAGACCACCGTACAAAAACTCAAATACAATAAGGAAATAAAATACAACTTTGTGAGCTAAAAGAGAGAGATCTTTTTAGGTCTTATTTCAGACCATACATGTCATATATATATATATATATATATATATATATATATATATATATATATATATATATATATATGCCTCATAGTAATGGGCCTATCGACAAAAGTGGGTTGGCCAAATTGAACTTTATTTATCCACATAGGAAGGGACAAAGACCCATATCCCAACACCATCAGAATCTTCACGAGTCGTTTTGTCTGTGGGACAAAATAAGTAAGGATATATCATGATATTATTTAATCCCACCTTTTCTATGAGATAGTAATCCCGCCATTTTAGTATAAATACTGAGATAAGTTAATACCTCAGACCATACACGTCATAAATTTAATCTCAAATTTATACATGTCATAAATTTAATCTCAAATTTTATTCCAAAATTGTTATCGTTATCCCACATATCCAATGACCCCATATGACCAAATAGAAGTCCCACTAATCAAGACTTATCACTATTTGAGATTGTATTGGATTTCAAACAAAAGGTTCTAAGTTAGTGGGCTTATCTTAACATTTTTACAATTGTATTGAATTTCAAACAAAAGGTTGTAAGTTCTAACAAAAGGTCTATTGACATTGGAAAGCTACAAGATGTGTGTTTGATTAGATGAGGTTCCTATTTGGTTTGAGCTGGAAAGGGTAATTAACTTTTGCGTGTAGCTTATGTCTTTTCCTTTCAGTCAATAGACATAATTTGTGAAATCTAATTTATAAATAATCACTCGATGAGATGCACGCGTCCTACGTGACAAAGCCGGTAACATAGGTACGGAATGTTTCTCCTTTATCGGACGCGAATCCAAATTAGTTGAGCGTCAAAACAAATGGAAAATAAAAAAAAAAGTAAACAAGGAGGTACACTCGAGTCAATTTAACAATCAAAGAAGCAAACCAAAGGAATCAATCCACCTTAATTGGCTCATCTTATCACCTCCACAGCTTTATTATGATTCCTTTTTTCCACCGCAACTTTATACTTAACCTTATACACCCATTTGCAGGGTAGAGCTTTCTTCCCTTTAGGCAATTCCACAACATCCTAGGTATTATTTGATTCAAGAGCTTCAAATTCTTTAGCCATGGCTTCAAATACAGGTTCTTGCTCCAGCAGCAGTTGAACGCATTTATCTGTTTTGAACTATTTTACTTGAGCCGAGGGTCTTTCAGAAACTACGAACTGTCTACCTCCATGAGGTGGGGGTATGTTGTTGTTGTAGTAAATTGTTTCCTGCTACATAATTTATGTTTTTTTTTCTCGAGTTTCTTGTGTTATTTTTTTCTACTTCGCTCACTTCTGATGAAGGTTTATATACTTTTTGTACATGATCAGATCTTGAGAATTTGAAAGGAAAAGCTAGTTGGGCTAGTGAAAACCACATACATGGAAAGAGAAAATGAAGGAGAAGGGGAGGGCCGGAAAGCAAACAGCTTATCGGTATGTCATATAAGAATGTTTCTATATAAGAAAACTGTTTTTTCTTCATCGGGTTAAGTTGTTTTAAGGGCAGGGATTCAGATTGGTTAACCTGTCATGTTTATGGTTGGGTTTGATATGCAAACGATTTGACACTTCGGTCTAACTCAACCCCAAAAGCTAGTTTAAGAGGGGAGGATTAATCAACTCCATATAAGAAGACCGCCAGACAATTCTCCAACCAGTACGAAAGCATCTGTTCTAGTAACTAACTAGTACATATGTGGATGGACAGATTAAGTAGAAATTCTTTATTGACATGCTTGCTTTATAAGTTAACATCCTTATGCTTCTCATAGACTTGAGTATTCCAGTTGTTAATGTCCTTCTTGAAGTTTCTCAAATGTACCTGTAGAAGACACATTCACCCCCAAAATGGTTTTAATAGATAGATTTTTATTTTTCGAACAGCTGGTTAAACAAATGCCACATCATCAAAAAACCACCAGATACCACCTGGATGTGTAGAGTGATTTTGTAGGTGAAATGGTAAAAAGTAGAGTAGTTTTTTCTGTTACTAATGTCACACCCCTTTTTCGCTCGAGGGAATCGAGTCGAAGGGTCTTTCCAATTAAAGTGATGGTTTTGAATAGGGATTATTTTTATTATTTTCAGAGTCGCCACTTGGAATTGAGTTATGGTGTTCCAAGTCACCTTTTCGAATCCCTAATCAAAAGGAAATGACTCTTATTTGGTCTGCGAAAACAAAAGATTGGGTAAGGAATTCTGTTGACCGAGGGGAAGGTGTGAGGCACCCTCAATCTCGTGGTTCTAGCACGGTCGCTTTTATTGACTTAAAAATTATTTTGATAAATTCTGAAAATTTAATTTGAACACGAAGAATCTAAATCATTCGAATCAATGCTATATCAATTTAGACAAAGTATAAACAATAAATGGTTTAAAATTAATTTTGGGAAGTTTCTGTAAATTAAAATAACATGGAATTCTCAACACATCATCATTCCAATTTCTTTAATTTTTAGCATCATGACACAATAGCACTACTTTACCAAAATTCAATTAAATAATACTCCTCCAAAAAACAATTAATTAATCAACCCCATTATATAATAAAATAAAATAAAAACACCTATTTGGAAGATTTGGTTTCTCACAGTTGGCGATGGAAAGGGGCAGGGAAGCGGAAACAGTGTGAGAAAGAGAAGAAGGGAGGCGATTTAATGGGTTTTTCAGCCGATGGTAGTGAAAAAGACAAATTCTATGCAAGTAATTTTATTCTATTTTCATCATATATAAATAAAAAAAGATTTCATACTTTACTGCATAATATTAATTTTCTTTTCACTGTTAATGATTTACACAAGATAAATTCACTACAACAAACTCATACAATTTCAATTCATGGAATCACTAAAACAATCAACAACCATGTAATGATTCCGTTTAAAAACAAACTTATAAATATAATACAGGATTTAAAAGAAACCTGTGATGATTTAGACTGAATAATGAGATTCGTCACCGAAAATTTTGAACGGAACTTCAACTTCAACTCTTCCTTTCGATGTTTTTGTTTTTCTGATCTTTCACTCCATGATTTTTTTTTTGTTATTCTCTCTGTTTTTTTTTTATCTGGTTCAGTGTAGATGTTGATGTAGTGTTTGAATAATGATAGTGTACGTTCAATCTCAGTTATTTTGGGGTGAAGAGTCCTTTAAGTATAAGGATTTGGGGGGGGATTGGGGGAGTAGTTATTTATCAGATAGGATAGGATTTTTTTTGAATTTTGAAAATATTTTTTTTTCCCTTTTTAATAGAAGACAATAAAATAATAATAATAACAATGAATAAAGATAATAATAATAATAATAATAATAAATAATAATAATAATAATAATAAAAATAATATAATAATAACTAATTAATTTATATATTTGAGAAAATACAATAAAAGTTTAAAAATAGCCAAAAATGAATATAATTAAGAGAGTACTAAAACTACTAACTTATTTATTTAAAAAATAATATTTTTTTTAAATTTTTGTATTATTTTTTTTAAATTTGAATAAAATAAAATAATATCCTAAAATTAACTTCATTTAGTTATTTATTTTTTTACTAAAAAATTACTAAAAATAAAATAATAATTAAAATAATATCGAATCAAATATAAATATTTAATAGCGAAAAAAATATATGTATTACACTCGGGGAGGGTCAAAAATCACGTGTCTACATTTTGCCCCTCTTTGTTTGAAATCTCGAAGAGTTTTCATACAAAGAAGTAGACAAAGATATGATTTTTGATCCTCCGATTATTCAAAAGAATATAAAAAATAAAAAGGAGATGTCACCGAGTCCTGGTTTTGGACCGCCTACATATCCCGAGTTTTAAAGAAATCAGGTCACATTGAGTTCAATGAGGTAAAATGATGAGACAATGAATTAGAGTTCGAGTCAGGTTCCGTCGAGTCTCTGGTTCACGGCATTCTGCTTTTACATTGAATTGAATAACAAAAAATAAAATGAAGATACAAGTGAAAGATCCTATTTATGCTGCTTTTTTGGAATCTTGACTTGAATCTTCATGACTTCTCAAATGGTGAGATAGTCGTTATTCCGAGTTGAACTTGATACACGAAATGTTCCTCCTCGTTGGCTTGTGGCATTAGAAGGGAACTTGACAATTGATTTATTCTTCAGATTTTCTTCTGGTTTGGACTTGAAAATCTTCATCATATTCTTCAGGCAGGCTCCTGACCTGCGATTGATAATTTTCACCCTATTCTTCAGGCAGGCTCCTGGACTTTTTTTTTCTTCACCCTGTTCTTCAGGTGGGCTCCTGACTTGTTACTTCTTCACCCTGTTCTTCAGGTGGGCTCCTGGACTTCCTTTTCCTTCACCCTATTCTTCAAGCGGGCTCCTGGACTCACAAGTAAATAGTGAAACAGAAAAATAACATCCCATTCTTCAAGAGAGTCCTGTCCTATTCTTCAGGAGAGTCCTGTGCATAAAATAAATTTCCATTCTTCAGGAGGGTCCTGAGCATAAAAATAAATTCTCATAAACACGAACAAAATTTTTGCCCCAGTTAGCACTAAAAAATTTTATGAGTGTCATCAGATCACAACTTTTAAAAAGTACAGTAAAGAGGGTGAATCAAGGCCTTTCTAAAGAAATGCATCTTTTCAGAGTAAAACTAATGACTTAGGAAATGCGTCTCCTAACACATGAAACTTAAATTATCCAGATAAGAAAGTGCATTTTCTAGGGATTAAATAAAATGACTCGAACTAGAAAGTGTGTCTTCTAGGAGTGATGGTTTAAGTTAGGAAGTGTTTCACCTAACAAATGAAAACTGACTTATTCAAACTAGGAAGTGCGTCTCCTAGGGGTTAAATGAAATGACTCAACTAGAAAGTGTGTCTTATAGGAGTGATGGTTCAAGTTAGGAACTGTTTCACCTAACAAATGAAAACTAACTTATTCAGACTAGGAAGTGCGTCTCCTAAGGGTTGAATGAAATGATTCAACTAGAATATGCGTCTTCTAGGAGTGATGGTTCAAGTTAGGAAGTGTTTCACCTAACAAATGATAACTGACTTATTCAGACTAGGAAGTGCGTCTCCAAAGAGTTGAATGAAATGATTCAACTAGAATGTGCGTCTTCTAGGAGTGATGGTTCAAATTAGGAAGTTCTTCACCTAACAAATGAAAACTGACCTATTTAGTCTAGGAAGTGTGTCTCGTAAGGATTGAATGAAATGATTCAACTAGAATGTGAGTCTTCTAGGAGTGATGGTTCAAGTTAGGAAGTGCTTCACCTAACAAATGAAAACTGACCTATTCAGACTAGGAAGTGTGTCTCCTAAGGATTGAATGAAATGATTCAACGAGAATGTGCGTCTTCTAGGAGTGATGGTTCAAGTTAGGAAGTGCATCACCTAACAAATGAAAACTGAAATACCCATACAAGGAAGTGTGTCTCCTAGGGGTAAATGATGATGAGTTTTCACCATGATTGTGATTATTAAAAATGTTTAGCAATATTGCCTTTTGCATTTACAAAAGCGAGGAATTACTTCTTTTAATATTTCGGCTTTGAAGCCCTTGATTTTAAGGAAACATGTTTTTTTATTTCATATAAAGAAAACTTTTAATTTTAAAACACGGTAGTTGATTTGTGGCATTTGGCTATTGAGACAATCTCTTGCACTTGTTATGCCCATCTCCATTGCAAATCATTGATAGGTATTGTTGACTTGTTGTAGTATTGACTCCAAATTCTGACTACTAAAATATTTTGACTCAAATCATATTTCTCTTGCATGATGCCTCGGTATTCAGCTTCAAATACACCTTTTATACTTCTATGAGTCCAAAAACTGTCAGATGACAAGCATTCTCGAGTACTTTACTTTATTTTTGAAACATGTTATCTTTGTATGTTGGTCTTTTATCTTGCTTTGCACAACTAAAGGAGTTGGTAGCAATTTTTGAAGTCTTTCCTCACTTATCTTGACAAAATTTTGACTTAAAAATACATGAAAGATGACGATAGTGGTTTTCTTTTGACCACAAAGACACAAAAATAAAAAATAAAAATAGAAATAAAATAAATATAAAAATAACAAAAAGAATAGGAAAGGACACTAGACAACTTTTCTTTTAAAAAAAAATGTCAAAATAAAAATTTTATATGGGTGTGGCAGTTGATTCTAGTGATTATGACATGCATTTTGAATTAAACAACTTGATCTATCCAAACTAATCACTATCAACTTTTGCCCACTCATTGAATTTGAAATGGAGCCATTCTTGAAAATTCTCCCTCTAGATTACAATCCTCCTTCGACTAGTGACACCTCAATGGATTTTTGCCAATGAGCCGATCTCATTTTCATTTATTTCTCTGCTCACCGTTGCCTTATGGTGTCCGTGAGAATTTTCACCAATAAGACTCTCTCATTTTTTATTGTTCTCAAAACTCACTGTCGCCTTATGGTGTCCACAATATGAAACTTGATATACTCATACATGTTTAGCCTTGACATTCTCAAAGATTGATCTGAAGGTCTTTCTTTGGTTGTAACTTGGCTTTTGGATAGGGTAAGAAAGAAAGGACGGCATGAGGCTCAAAAATATACATGACATAAGTTGAAGCATACAACTTTTGAAATCGACTCTTAAGGAAATAAATTTTTGCCCCAAATTTATTTCATACTGGGTAAATTGAATTTTTACTTAGTTGGACCGAACCCCAGAATAGGGCTGCCTACGTATCTTGTCATAGCAAGAATCAGGTCAAATGTAGTTCAGACAAGTCATTCTTTTTTTTTTTTGAAATGAACCTGGGCTCTCATTTTTTCTTTTCTTTGGTTCTTCTCTTTTTGGTTTTTTTTTTCAGTTTCATTTTTTTTCTTGACATTTTTTCTCTGACTCCATTTTCTTCTTGACGCACTGTTTTTTTTTTTTGACTTTATTTTTTCTAGACATTTTTCTGACTCCATTTTTCTTGACACCTTTTTTATTTTTTTCAAACTCTATTTTGATTTCAAAAGAGGGGTATGAAATAAAATAAAACTAAAGCTCAAAAGGGGTAACAAAAGATGACACAACATTTGGATAGCAGAATAAATTCCTTCGTCATATCAATCCTTAAAAATGCAAGCATTTAACATGCAATCTGTGAGTGAACATAAAGATCATGTATATTTTTTTTTTCAATATTGACCTTGACTGAATATGTATGTCACTACTTCTGATACACTTGTCAAACAGAAAGGTCCAATTATATTCACATTCCTCCTATTAAAGGACTCATGCGTTCTTAATCTAACTTCTTTTTGCTTCTCCTAACAATGGAGATTATATATCTTCTGATCGCTCTCATTTAAAGTGTTTGAGATTGACCTTATCATTGATGAACAAGTTATTTTTTATTCACAAAGTGATTGTTTCAATCCATTCAAGTGAGGCTTTAACTCAATCAACAAACATCTCAACATTTTACTTATTTTCTTACATGATTTTTCCTTTCAACTCTATTTTCCTGGTCAAGTGTTTCAGGATTATATTAGGTTTTAAGATCTGGTGAAAATTCATCATGCATATCGTATCATTAGAATCACCATAAAAGAATTGTGTAAAGAAAGGAAAGACGAACAAATAATATATATATTAAAATAAAGTAAAATAAAATACAATAAATAAATAAATAAAAGGGACACTACATTTTTTTAAAAGAAAAGATGACCGAGTTTCAACATAAATGACATATAGAAAAGACAAGATAGACTCCGAACTACAATCTTGAAATAATTCGGATAACAGAAAGAAAAATAAAATAAACTTTCACAAATCCTTTCTAGGAAGGGAAGGAGTGACTTCTCAATTGTTGAGTTTGATATCTTCTCCAGTTCGCACATCAGCATGACTAGATCCTTCACCACTGTCAACGTCCTGCACCATAATCAATTTATCTTGAATCATTCTTTCTATTTCTCTTTTCAAAGCTCGACAATCTTCTGTACTATGACCTTGAACATCAGAATGATATACACATCGTGCATTAGGATCAAAGTTCCTTGAATGTGGGTCAGGGGGTTACCCAAGAAGATGAGTGATCATGTCCTTTTGTCTCAATTTCTGAAATAAGCTAGTATATGATTCTCCAATTGGTGTGAAATTATCCCTTAGCTTCTGTTTTTTTTTCATTATTTGGCTTGGAGCGAAAATCGAATATAGAGGGGCTTGGGCATGTTGGTGGAGTAGGAAGATGATTTTGAGGGGTTGATGCACACCATTGCGAGTAAGAAGGGGTTCGGGCATATGACTGTGCATTATAACTAGGATACTGAGGGGATGAAATATAATGGATTTTGTGAATATGGTTGACGCGCACATCTCCAATTTTGTCGTGGACCTGGCACAACAGTTGCTACATCCTCTTTTATTTTGTTTTCACCAAAGCTTCCTGAACCACTGAATTGCCTGTGTTGTTGCTTTCAAAGCGGTCTGGCTGATAATATTTCCTGAATTAATTCCATTCTCTACCATCTCTCCAACTTTAATAACTTCAGCAAATGTGCTTCCAATAGTAGAAAGTAAATGATGAAAATAATCAGGTTCTTGTGTTTGCAGAAAGATATCGATCATTTCAGATTCCTTTATCGATGGTCTGACTCTTGAAGCCTGCTCTCTCCATTTGACAACATATTCTCAAAAGCTTTCAGTTGTATTTTTTCTAATGTTGGCAAGTGTAGTGCGATCTGGCACTATCTCAATGTTATATTAAAATTGTTGAACGAAATCTCGAGCCATGTCATCCCACACGTGTCAACGGGAAATGTCTTGGTCAATAAACCATTCAGAAGCTATTCCTGTCAGGCTTTCTCCAAAGTAAGCCATCAACAATTCTTCTTTTCCTCTTGCATCCCTTAATTGATTACAAAACTTCTTCAAATGAGCCACAGGGTCGCCATGACCTTCGTATTTGTCAAACTTTGGCATTTTGAACCCTAGCGGCAAATGGACGTTAGGAAACATACATAAATCTTTGTATGAAACACTTTTTGGTCCTCCTAATCTTTGCATATTTCTCATACTCTGCTCCAAGCTTCTTACTTTACTAGCCATCTCCTCTTGTTTCTCATTTTTAACAATCTTCTCAATCACGATTAGAGAATCATGTTGATGAGCATAATAATGTGGATTTTGAGATTAGAAAGTCATTTTAGGAGGATACAACAGATCAGGAGTTGGTTCCCCCATATTCTTTAGTGCTGTCGATTAATAGCCCGCGATAGTTGGTGCTACAGAAGTGAAAAGTGGGTTATTTGTGACAGAAGGATTTGGTGGGCGCATAGTAGAAGTACCAGCAACGCCAGACATATTAGATAATGGGCCGAATCTAGGTGGGTATAATGGATCGCTAGTTTGAGCTTGAGCAAGATTCAGATCAGTTGTAGTCGAAAGTCCAGGGATTGATGAAGGCGGGGCTTGTCCATTCAACCAAGCTCGATACATCTCCGTCATCTGTTGTTTCAATAACTTAATCTCTTCCATTGATGCTAGTTCTTGCGAAATCACCTGATTTTGCTCCTCCTCACTATCAAACCCTACACCCTCTTTGCGGGTCATTTTTCTTTTTTATTTGAACTTCTGTTCCATGGATGAGAAGCCAATTTAGACACAAACTAACCACCTTAATATTATTTTGATTTTGGAGAAAATTAATATGTCAGAGTTAAATTTTTTCCAGATCACCGAATCCATTGAGGACTGCCTACGCATCTCATTAATATGAGAATCAGGTGTGCGTAGTTCTCGAAATATATGTCGTACAAAACTTAACATCAAGACCCCTAAAGGTTCAAGGCTATTAAGATTTATATATATATATATATTTTGTAAAAACTTAGCCTCATGATCCCTAAAGATTCAGGGATGTTAAGATTTATATATTTTTATTTATTTTGTAAAAACTTAGCCACATAATCTCTAAAGATTCCGGGCTATTGAAATATATATATATATATATATATATTTAAAACCTTAGCCTCATGATCCCTAAAGATTCAGGGCTATTAAGATATATATAAAAATTGGACTTGAGAATTTAAAAAATAATTATGAAAGTAATCATATTTTCAAAATATTTCCCAATAAATCTATGAATAATTTTTTAAAAGATAGGGTCGTATCCTGGGAAGGGCTTCCTACGTATCCCACTAAGATGTGAAAATCAAACCCTCGTAGTTCATGAAACCCGTAAAACTATGTTGCTAAAAATTTTCTCTTTTTAAAATAAAATTTTTCTTTAAAAAATGATTCACTAAATGTGATGATAATTTAATCTCTTACATTTTAATGTTGCCTAAAAGCTGGCCAACACATAAATAGCCTTCCAAACAAATGTCAAAGAGCACATAGGATGCACATGTTGGTCTTTATAAAGTAGGTCACCTGTCCTAGACAGACTCGGCCCCTGTGTTGAGTCCCGCTAAGTTAAATGCATATGATGCAAATAAACCGACACCTAATAGGGATAACTAAATTTTGAATTTTCAGTTCTTCTAAGTTTAAGCCTAATAGGGATAGCTGTCTAGACTGGCTTACCCGAGCGGACACTTGAGTCGGGGAGGGACAACTTGGTCCGTAGCAGGGCAACACCGCCTTCATTGTCGATCCGAACCCCGCCTAACATGTGTGACTATATCCTTCACCAGGTGCCTTGACACTCCGGCTATCTCAATAAGAAAGTAGGATGCATGCACTGCATTCCTTCTATCCTATTTCAGAGACTCGGAGGGGATGTGCAAGAGAAGACAATTTATAATACAGTTCAATTAATATCAAAGTGGTAAATAGGCGACAAGTAGCACATAAGGCCAACAAACACAATATCAACAATAATTAAAGCAAGTATAAGCCAATGTAAAAAGCTTGAATTCTTATTAATCCCCAGCAGAGTCGCCAAAGATGTCACACCCCTTTTTGGCTCGAGGGAATCGAGTCGAAGGGTCTTTCCAATTAAAGTGACGATTTTGAATAGGGATTATTTTTATCATTTTCAGAGTCGCCACTTGGAATTGAGTTATGGTGTTCCAAGTCACCTTTTTGAATCCCTAATCAAAAGAAAATGACTCTTATTTGGTCTGCGAAAACAGATGACTGGGTAAGAAATTCTGTTGACCGAGGGGAAGGTGTGAGGCACCCCTCGAATCCCGTGGTTGTAGCACAATCGCTTTTATTGACTTAAAAACTATTTTGATAAATTGTGTTAAGGCCTAAATTCGCTCATTTTTATTATATCGAAAACTTGTCTATTATCTTATATTAAATAAATCAGTGAAAGTTAATTTTTAAAAAAATATTTGCCAAGGTGCATTATTGCATCCTTGAATTTTAAATGTCTCAAAAAAGATGTGTACGCCACATTCTCAACAGAGACGAATATTTTAAGCGCGTCTAAACTTTGCCTAACGTGAAAGGCGTTGATTATTTCTCATTAAGCTTATAATAGTTTTATCTATTCGAGAAAGAAAAAAAACTATTTGTTCTTGACGGTGAACTAAATCAATATTCACTTAAAGTAATTAATTAATTTAATAAATAAATAAATAATTAAATTTTATTAATAACTAAAATATAAAATGAACAAATCTAAACTATATTATGCCAAATTTAATACGATTCGTCAAATTCGTTCATTTATCTTTTTTTAAAAAAAAAAAATTGCTACAAAATCAAGTCACGTATATTAAGATAGATTAAATGCGAAAATTCTGAAAATTTAATTTGAACACGAAGAATCTGAATCATTCGAATCAATGCTATATCAATTTACACAAAGTATAAACAATAAATGGTTTAAAATTAATTTTGGGAAGCTTCTGTAAATTAAAATAAAATGGAATTCTCAACACATCATCATTCCAATTTCTTTAATTTTTAGCATCATGACACAATAGCACTACTTTACCAAAATTCAATTAAATAATACTCCTCCAAAAAACAATTAATTTATCAACCCCATTATATAATAAAATAAAATAAAATAAAAACACCTATTTGGAAGATTTGGTTTCTCACAGTTGGCGATGGAAAGGGGCAGGGAAGCGGCAACAGTGTGAGAAAGAGAAGAAGGGAGGCGATTTAATGGGTTTTTCAGCCGATGGTAGTGAAAAAGACAAATTCTATGTAAGTAATTTTATTCTATTTTCATCATATATAAATAAAAAAAATTCCATACTTTACTGCATAATATTAATTTTCTTTTCACTGTTAATGATTTACACAAGATAAATTCACTACAAGAAACTCATACAATTTCAATTCATGGAATCACTAAAACAATCAACAATCATGTAATGATTCCGTTTAAAAACAAACTTATAAAATATAATACAGGATTTAAAAGAAACCTGTGATGATTTAGACTGAATAATGAGATTCGTCACCGAAAATTTTGAACGGAACTTCAACTTCAACTCTTCCTTTCGATGTTTTTGTTTTTCTGATCTTTCACTCCATGATTTTTTTTTTGTTATTCTCTCTGGGTTTTTTTTATCTGGTTCAGTGTAGATGTTGATGTAGTGTTTGAATAATGATAGTGTACGTTCAATCTCTGTTATTTTGGGGTGAAGAGTCCTTTAAGTATAAGAATTTTGGGGGATTGGGGGAGTAGTTATTTATCAGATAGGATAAGATTTTTTTAGAATTTGGAAAATATTTTTTCTTTTTTTTTTCCTTTTTAATAGAAGACAATAAAATAATAATAATAACAATGAATAAAGATAATAATAATAATAATAATAATAAAAATAATATAATAATAACTAATTAATTTATATATTTGAGAAAATACAATAAAAGTTTAAAAATAGCCAAAAATGAATATAATTAAGAGAGTACTAAAACTACTAACTTATTTATTTAAAAAATAATATATTTTTTTAATTTTTGGATTTTTTTTTTAAATTTGAATAAAATAAAATAATATCCTAAAATTAACTTCATTTAGTTATTTATTTTTTTACTAAAAAATTACTAAAAATAAAATAATAATTAAAATAATATCGAATCAAATATAAATATTTAATAGCGAAAAAAATATATGTATTACACTCGGGGAGGGTCAAAAATCACGTGTCTACATTTTGCGCCTCTTTGTTTGAAATCTCGAAGAGTTTTCATACAAAGAAGTAGACAAAGATATGATTTTTGATCCTCCGATTATTCAAAAGAATATAAAAAATACAAAGAAGATGTCACCGAGTCCTGGTTTTGGACCGCCTACATATCCCGAGTTTTAAAGAAATCAGGTCACATTGAGTTCAATGAGGTAAAATGATGAGACAATGAATTAGAGTTCGAGTTAGGCTCCGTCGAGTCTCTGGTTCACGGCATTCTGCTTTTACATTGAATTGAATAACAAAAAATAAAATGAAGATGCAAGTGAAAGATCCTATTTATGCTGCTTTTTTGGAATCTTGACTTGAATCTTCATGACTTCTCAAATGGTGAGATAGTCGTTATTCCGAGTTGAACTTGATACACGAAATGTTCCTCCTCGTTGGCTTGTGGCATTAGAAGGGAACTTGACAATTGATTTATTCTTCAGATTTTCTTCTGGTTTGGACTTGAAAATCTTCATCATATTCTTCAGGCAGGCTCCTGACCTGCGATTGATAATTTTCACCCTATTCTTCAGGCAGGCTCCTGGACTTTTTTTTTCTTCACCCTGTTCTTCAGGCGGGCTCCTGACTTGTTACTTCTTCACCCTGTTCTTCAGGTGGGCTCCTGGACTTCCTTTTCCTTCACCCTGTTCTTCAGGCGGGCTCCTGGACTCACAAGTAAATAGTGAAACAGAAAAATAACATCCCATTCTTCAAGAGAGTCCTGTCCTATTCTTCAGGAGAGTCCTGTGCATAAAATAAATTCCCATTCTTCAGGAGGGTCCTGAGCATAAAAATAAATTCTCATAAACACGAACAAAAATTTTTGCCCCAGTTAGCACTAAAAAATTTTATGAGTGTCATCAGATCACAACTCTTAAAAAGTACAGTAAAGAGGGTGAATCAAGGCCTTTCTAAAGAGATGCATCTTTTCAGAGTAAAACTAATGACTTAGGAAATACGTCTCCTAACACATGAAACTTAAATTATCCAGATAAGAAAGTGCGTTTTCTAGGGATTAAATGAAATGACTCGAACTAGAAAGTGTGTCTTCTAGGAGTGATGGTTCAAGTTAGGAAGTGTTTCACCTAACAAATGAAAACTGACTTATTCAAACTAGGAAGTGCGTCTCCTAGGGGTTAAATGAAATGACTCAACTAGAAAGTGTGTCTTATAGAAGTGATGGTTCAAGTTAGGAAATGTTTCACCTAACAAATGAAAACTAACTTATTCAGACTAGGAAGTGCGTCTCCTAAGGGTTGAATGAAATGATTCAACTAGAATATGCATCTTCTAGGAGTGATGGTTCAAGTTAGGAAGTGCTTCACCTATCAAATGAAAACTGACTTATTCAGACTAGGAAGTGCGTCTCCTAAGAGTTGAATGAAATGACTCGACTAGAAAGTGCGTCTTCTAGGAGTGACGGTTCAAGTTAGGAAGTGTTTCACCTAACAAATGAAAACTGACTTATTCAGATTAGGAAGTGAGTCTCCTTAGAGTTGAATGAAATGACTCGACTAGAAAGTGTGTCTTCTAGGAGTGATGGTTCAAGTTAGGAAGTGCTTCACCTAACAAATGAAAACTGACTTAATCAGACTAGGAAGTGCGTCTCCTAAGGATTGAATGAAATGATTCAACTAGAAGACGAGTGATGGTTCAAATTAGGAAGTGCTTCACCTAACAAATGAAAACTGACCTATTCAGACTAGGAAGTGCGTCTCGTAAGGATTGAATGAAATGATTCAACTAAAATGTGTGTCTTCTAAGAGTGATGATTCAAGTTAGGAAGTGCTTCACCTAACAAATAAAAACTGACCTATTCAGACTAGGAAGTGTGTCTCCTAAGGATTGAATGAAATGATTCAACGAGAATGTGCGTCTTCTAGGAGTGATGGTTCAAGTTAGGAAGTGCGTCACCTAACAAATGAAAACTGAAATACCCAGACAAGGAAGTGTGTCTCCTAGGGGTAAATGATGATGAGTTTTCACCATGATTTTGATTATTAAAAATGTTTAGCAATATTGCCTTTTGCATTTGCAAAAGCGAGGAATTACATCTTTTAATATTTCGGCTTTGAAGCCCTTGATTTGAAGGTAACATGTTTTTTTATTTCATATAAAGAAAACTTTTAATTTTAAAACACGGTGGTTGATTTGTGGCATTTGGCTATTGAGACAATCTCTTGCACTTGTCATGCCCATCTCCATTGCAAATCATTGATAGGTATTGTTGACATGTTGTAGTATTGACTCCAAATTCTGACTACTAAAATATTTTGACTCAAATCATATTTCTCTTGCATGATGCCTCGGTATTCAGCTTCAAATACACCTTTTATACTTCTATGAGTCCAAAAACTGTCAGATGACAAGCATTCTCGAGTACTTTACTTTATTTTTGAAATATGTTATCTTTGTATGTTGGTCTTTTGTCTTGCTTTGCACAACTAAAGGAGTTGGTAGCAATTTTTGAAGTCTTTCCTCACTTATCTTGACAAAATTTTGACTTAAAAATACATGAAAGATGACGATAGTGATTTTCTTTTGACCACAAAGACACAAAAATAAAAAATAAAAATAGAAATAAAATAAAAATAAAAATAACAAAAAGAATAGGAAAGGACACTAGACAACTTTTCTTTTTAAAAAAAATGTCAAAATAAAAATTTTATCTGGGTGTGGCAGCTGATTCTAGTGATTATGACATGCATTTTGAATTAAACTACTTGATCTATCCAAACTAATCACTATCAACTTTTGCCCACTCATTGAATTTGAAATGGAGCCATTCTTGAAAATGCTCCCTCTAGATTACAATCCTCCTTCGACTAGTGACACCTCAATGGATTTTTGCCAATGAGCCGATCTCATTTTCATTTATTTCTCTGCTCACCGTTGCCTTATGGTGTCCGTGAGAATTTTCACCAATAAGACTCTCTCATTTTTTATTGTTCTCAAAACTCACTGTCGCCTTATGGTGTCCACAATATGAAACCTGATATACTCATACATGTTTAGCCTTGACATTCTCAAAGATTGATCTGAAGGTCTTTCTTTGGTTGTAACTTGGCTTTTGGATAGGGTAAGAAAGAAAGGACGGCATGAGGCTCAAAAATATACATGACATAAGTTGAAGCATACAACTTTTGAAATCGACTCTTAAGGAAATAAATTTTTGCCCCAAATTTATTTCATACTGGGTAAATTGAATTTTTACTTAGTTGGACCGAACCCCAGAATAGGGCTGCCTATGTATCTTGTCATAGCAAGAATCAGGTCAAACGTAGTTCAGACAAGTCATTTTTATTTTTTTTTAAATGAACCCGGGCTCTCATTTTTTCTTTTCTTTGGTTCTTCTCTTTTTGGTTTTTTTTTTCAGTTTCATTTTTTTTCTTGACATTTTTTCTCTGACTCCATTTTCTTCTTGACGCACATTTTTTTTTTGACTTTATTTTTTCTAGACATTTTTCTGACTCCATTTTTCTTGACACTTTTTTTATTTTTTTCAAACTCTATTTTGATTTCAAAAGAGGGGTATGAAATAAAATAAAACTAAAGCTCAAAAGGGTAACAAAAGATGACACAACATTTGGATAGCAGAATAAATGCCTTCGTCATATCAATCCTTAAAAATGCAAGCATTTAACATGCAATCTGTGAGTGAACATAAAGATCATGTATATTTTTTTTTTTTCAATATTGACCTTGACTGAATATGTATGTCACTACTTCTCATGCACTGGTCAAACAGAAAGGTCCAATTATATTCACATTCCTCCTATTAAAGGACTCATGCGTTCTTAAGCTAACTTCTTTTTGCTTCTCCTAACAATGGAGATTATATATCTTCTGATCGCTCTCATTTAAAGCGTTTGAGATTGACCTTATCATTGATGAACAAGTTATTTTTTATTCACAAAGTGATTGTTTCAATCCATTCAAGTGAGGCTTTAACTCAATCAACAAACATCTCAACATTTTACTTATTTTCTTACATGATTTTTCCTTTCAACTCTATTTTCCTGGTCAAGTGTTTCAGGATTATATTAGGTTTTAAGATCTGGTGAAAATTCATCATGCATATCGTATCATTAGAATCACCATAAAAGAATTGTGTAAAGAAAGGAAAGACGAACAAATAATATATATATTAAAATAAAGTAAAATAAAATACAATAAATAAATAAATAAAAGGGACACTACATTTTGTTAAAAGAAAAGATGACCGAGTTTCAACATAAATGACATATAGAAAAGACAAGATAGACTCCGAACTACAATCTTGAAATAATTCGGATAACAGAAAGAAAAATAAAATAAACTTTCACAAATCCTTTCTAGGAAGGGAAGGAGTGACTTCTCAATTGTTGAGTTTGATATCTTCTCCAGTTCGCACATCAGCATGACTAGATCCTTCACCACTGTCAACGTCCTGCACCATAATCAATTTATCTTGAATCATTCTTTCTATTTCTCTTTTCAAAGCTCGACAATCTTCTGTACTATGACCCTGAACATCAGAATGATATACACATCGTGCATTAGGATCAAAGTTCCTTGAATGTGGGTCAGGGGTTTACCCAAGAAGAGGAGTGATCATGTCCTTTTGTCTTAATTTCTGAAATAAGCTAGTATATGATTCTCCAATTGGTGTGAAATTATCCCTTAGCTTCTGTTTTTTTTTCATTATTTGGCTTGGAGCGAAAATCGAATATAGAGGGGCTTGGGCATGTTGGTGGAGTAGGAAGATGATTCTGAGGGGTTGATGCACACCATTGCGAGTAAGAAGGGGTTCAGGCATATGACTGTGCATTATAACTAGGATACTGAGGGGATGAAATATAATGGATTTTGTGAATATGGTTGACGCGCACATCTCCAATTTTGTCGTGGACCTGGCAAAACAGTTGCTACATCCTCTTTTATTTTGTTTTCACCAAAGCTTCCTGAACCACTTTGAATTGCCTGTGTTGTTGCTTTCAAAGCGGCCTGGCTGATAATATTTCCTGAATTAATTCCATTCTCTACCATCTCTCCAACTTTAATAACTTCAGCAAATGTGCTTCCAATAGTAGAAAGCAAATGATGGAAATAATCAGGTTCTTGTGTTTGCAGAAAGATATCGATCATTTCAGATTCCTTTATCGATGGTGCGACTCTTGAAGCCTGCTCTCTCCATCTGACAGCATATTCTCGAAAGCTTTCAGTTGTCTTTTTTCTAATGTTGGCAAGTGTAGTGCGATCTGGCACTATCTCAATGTTATATTGAAATTGTTGAACGAAATCTCGAGCCATGTCATCCCACACGTGCCAACGGAAAATGTCTTGGTCAATAAACCATTCAGAAGCTATTCCTGTCAGGCTTTCTCCAAAGTAAGCCATCAACAATGCTTCTTTTCCTCTTGCATCCCTTAATTGATTACAAAACTTCTTCAAATGAGCCACAGGGTCGCCATGACCTTCGTATTTGTCAAACTTTGGCATTTTGAACCCTAGCGGCAAATGGACGTTAGGAAACATACATAAATCTTTGTATGAAACACTTTTTGGTCCTCCTAATCCTTGCATATTTCTCATACTCTGCTTCAAGCTTCTTACTTTACTAGCCATCTCCTCTTGTTTCTCATTTTTAACAATCTTCTCAATCACGATTAGAGAATCATGTTGATGAGCATAATAATGTGGATTTTGAGATTTGAAAGTCATTTTAGGAGGATACAACAGATCAGGAGTTGGTTCCCCCATATTCTTTAGTGCTGTCGATTGATAGCCCGCGATAGTTGGTGCTACAGAAGTGAAAAGTGGGTTATTTGTGACAGAAGAATTTGGTGGGCGCATAGTAGAAGTACCAGCAACACCAGGCATATTAGCAAATGGGCCGAATCTAGGTGGGTATAATGGATCGCTAGTTTGAGTTTGAGCTAGATTCAGATCAGTTGTAGTCGAAAGTCTAGAGATTGATGAAGGCGGGGCTTGTCCATTCAACCAAGCTCGATACATCTCCGTCATCTATTGTTTCAATAACTTAATCTCTTCCATTGATGCTAGTTCTTGCGAAATCACCTGATTTTGCTCCTCCTCACTATCAAACCCTACACCCTCTTTGCGGGTCATTTTTCTTTTTTATTTGAACTTCTGTTCCATGGATGAGAAGCCAATTTAGACACAAACCAACCACCTTAATATTATTTTGATTTTGGAGAAAATTAATATGTCAGAGTTTAATTTTTTCCAGATCACCGAATCCATTGAGGACTGTCTACGCATCTCATTAATATGAGAATCAGGTGTGCGTAGTTCTCGAAATATATGTCGTACAAAACTTAGCATCAAGACCCCTAAAGGTTCAAGGCTATTAAGATTTATATAAATATATATATATTTTGTAAAAACTTAACCTCATGATCCCTAAAGATTCAGGGCTGTTAAGATTTATATATTTTTATTTATTTTGTAAAAACTTAGCCAGATGATCTCTAAAGATTCCGGGCTATTGAAATATATATATATATATATATATATATATATTAAAACCTTAGCCTCATGATCCCTAAAGATTCAGGGCTATTAAGATATATATAAAAATTGGACTTGAGAATTTGAAAAATAATTATGAAAGTAATCATATTTTTAAAATATTCCCCAATAAATCTATGAATAATTTTTTAAAAGATAGGGTCGTATCCTGGGAAGGGCTTCCTACGTATCCCACTAAGATGTGAAAATCAAACCCTCGTAGTTCATGAAACCCGTAAAACTATGTTGCTAAAAATTTTCTCTTTTTAAAAAATAAAATTTTTCTTTAAAAAATGATTCACTAAATGTGATGATAATTTAATCTCTTACATTTTAATGTTGCCTAAAAGCTGGCCAACACATAAATAGCCTTCCAAACAAATGTCAAAGAGCACATAGGATGCACATGTTGGTCTTTATAAAGTAGGTCACCTGTCCTAGACAGACCCGGCCCCTGTGTTGAGTCCCGCTAAGTTAAATGCATATGATGCAAATAAAGCGACACCTAATAGGGATAACTAAATTTTGAATTTTCAGTTCTTCTAAGTTTAAGCCTAATAGGGATAGGTGTCTAGACTGGCTTACCCAAGTGGACACTCGAGTCGGGGAGGGACAACTTGGTCCGTAGCAGGGCAACACCGCCTTCGTTGTCGATCCGAACCCCGCCTAACATGTGTGACTATATCCTTCACCAGGTGCCTTGACACTCCGTCTATCTCAAAAAGAAAGTAGGATGCATGCACTGCATTCCTTCTATCCTATTTCAGAGACTCGGAGGGGATGTGCAAGAAAAGACAATTTATAATACAGTTCAATCAATATCAAAACGGTAAATAAGCGACAAGTAGCACATAAGGCCAACAAACACAATATCAACAATAATTAAAGTAAGTATAAGCCAATATAAAAAGGTTGAATTCTTATTAATCCCCAGCAGAGTCTCCAAAGATGTCACACCCCTTTTTCGCTCCAGGGAATCGAGTCGAAGGGTCTTTCCAATTAAAGTGACGGTTTTGAATAGGTATTATTTTTATCATTTTCAGAGTCGCCACTTGGAATTGAGTTATGGTGTTCCAAGTCACCTTTTTGAATCCCTAATCAAAAGAAAATGACTCTTATTTGGTCTGCGAAAACAGATGACTGGGTAAGAAATTCTGTTGACCGAGGGGAAGGTGTGAGGCACCCCTCGAATCCCTTGGTTGTAGCACAATCGCTTTTATTGACTTAAAAACTATTTTGATAAATTGTGTTAAGGCCTAAATTCGCTCATTTTTATTATATCGAAAACTTGTCTATTATCTTATATTAAATAAATCTGTGAAAGTTAATTTTTAGAAAAATATTTGCCAAGGTGCATTATTGCATCCTTGAATTTTAAATGTCTCAAAAAAGATGTGTACGCCACATTCTCAACAGAGACGAATATTTTAAGCGCATCTAAACTTTGCCTAACGTGAAAGGCGTTGATTATTTCTCATTAAGCTTATAATAGTTTTATCTATTCGAGAAAGAAAAAAAACTATTTGTTCTTGACGGTGAACTAAATCAATATTCACTTAAAGTAATTAATTAATTTAATAAATAAATAAATAATTAAATTTTATTAATAACTAAAATATAAAATGAACAAATCTAATCTATATTATGCCAAATTTAATACGATTCGTCAAATTCGT
>CM061542.1:298140381-298192881 GCA_030864215.1 Capsicum pubescens | reverse complement strand
GTCAACGATCAAAGGGTTTGAAATATTACTTTTTAGTGGATTTAGAGGTCCAGATGACAAACATGTAAGTAGAAATGTCTAACTTACAAAACAAACATAGTACAAGGGTCCATCGAACCATTTTGTCTAACATATACTTGAAAGACTGACGAAGACATTCATTCTTCGCATCGATTGGAGAATCTTAAATTAGAGTCTCACCATCTTATTCATTGGTACGTTCCAATCTTAAATTGGAGTCTCACTCTCACCATCTTATTCATTGGCATGCAATTAATTTATTTTCTCCTATTATTTTTTTTAAACAATAAGTCAAGTCATTATCAAGGCTGAATATATGAAATTGAAACTCATAAACTTTAGATTAGGAAAATGAAAATTGACAAAACCTTTTCGACTTGTCTTAATTAATTCTTGCATAATTGAGCACTTTTCTATTATATAGAAGAGGTGGTTTCCACCACCTCTCATGCAATTACCAAAAAAAAAAAACCACTTCCACTTAATTACATATCATGCCCCAATATATAATAATTTCATTGTTTCATCATAATGTTTAAATATTTATTATATTCTATTAATTTATATTAATTAACTATAACTACATATTGGAAGTAATTTTTTTTGTTTATTTAATTGGCTATCATGTTCAAAACTAATTTGTTACCACGAATCACAATAATTAATAACTTAAAATATTTAAAAGACATATAGAAATTTTATTGACTCTCATTATTTTAGCAATGCAACATAAATTGAGATAAAAGATAAAATACGGGTTAATACTGCTAAAAAAAGTCAAAAGTCAATTAAAAACAACATTGAGGAAGTTCGTTGTTTTAAACCAAATTGACTACATATGGGCGATGGGTTGATCGAGAGGGGTGCATGAGACAGATCAATAGTAAAAAACTTACACACACTCGATGTATATACCAAGTCAATATATGCATGTCACGTATTTGAATTTAAGGTTCATGTTACTTAACCATGATTAATTAACATGTATTTTACTTAATTTAACTACTTAACCATGATATATATACCGAGTGCGCGTAAATTTTTACCATCGATCTATCTCATGCACCCCTCTCAGCCCATCACCCATATGTAGTCAGTTTGATTTACAACAACGAACTTTCTTAATGTTTTTTTTATTGATCCTCGACTTTTTTTTACCAGTATTAACCCGTAACAAAAACTATCACCTGAGGCATTAACGTAGACAATATGAAACCAATAAAGTAGAGGACTCATTTACCACTTTTGTACAAAACAATCATTTCCTCTTTGGCTTCTTTAATTAGTAAATAGTGATTTCCCAACAACCATAATATTATTTTTAAGGTTTTTTCAGTGTTCAATATTCGTATTAGATTCAATTATATTTAAGTTCTACATTATAAGATTCATTTTTGTGGATAGTGCTTCTAATAATATTTCCTTCATTCCTAGAGAGTGAAACTTAAACCTTTTAATTTAAAACGGAGGAATTTCAACCATCCCATTACATCTCGTATTGATGAAAAAGAATTATTTTATTTAGTCTAGAAAAGATGTTTTGCCCTTTTTTTGGATTTAGGTACTTCTTTATATCAAATCTCAATACTCACAGGGTACAAATTAGTACGTCTAAAACAAAAAAATTCGTGCTACTAACAAAAAGAATAGAGATATATGCTTTGGAATTAAATTATTACTATATGTTTAGAGTATAACAATTTTTATAATTAATATAGTTAGTCTAGATAATTAATAGTAACATAGCCATAACAAATTAAGAGCTCGTATGAGTTAGGTGATCCAGTAAAAATAGTTGATAAGCATTACGCGCTAAAAAATACTTTTAGGTGAATAAACAGTTACATATTTAGATAAAAATATCAAAACTAATAATAAACGGTTAGTGTATATGGTAAAAGGTGTTGATAAATATTTTTCTATTAAAATTTAAAATAACTAAATTATCCTTAAAAATCTTTACCTAAAAATACTTTTTTCGTGAAAATAAATGAATTACCAAAATAGAATAGATAACAAAAAATAGAAAAAATAAAAGAGAAATGCTAATTATAGACTTAATGGATTCTCCTGCCTATCTCTTGGGTTGGATTTTCCTGTTTGGTCTATAACAATTTGTTATGGTCCATTGCAAGGTATGAGACTTTAGTTCCACATTGGTATAGAAATGTGGGACTTATGTAGACTTGAATTCTCCTAATTCAATAGCTAGCTTTTGGATTGTGGTTCATCCTAGATTGTATCAATGATATCAAAGTCACCTGAGTCCCACATTTAGTTGTGTCTAATGCATAACTGTCGAGGACAACGGATGCGGATCGTGCTGGTTTGTTATGGTCTATTGCAAGGTATTGGACTTGAGTCCTACATCTGCTTCAAAACAAGCTAATAAGCTGATATAGGACTGATATATCCTTGAGCTCTTCCACTTCAATAGCTAGCTTTTGAGGTATGATTATATCCTTGAGCTCTCCCACTTCAATAGCTAGCTTTTGAGGTATGATTCTTCATCGATTATATCGGTCTATATTAGTCTAGAGAGCTTATTTTCCTTGCTAGGTTTGAGAAAATTCTCGATTATATTGGTCTATATCAATCTGGAGAACCTATTTTCCTTGCTAGGATTGAAAAAATTCTTGTCAGGTTTGGGAGACAGATGCGGAGCATGATGGTTCGCTATGGTCCATTGCAAGGTATGGAGCTCGAGTCCCATATCAATACAATTATTGTTATGAAGCCTAACTCCTAGGAATCACTTATATTGGATAAATACTCCTCCTCCTCCTCCTTCTTTTATTACTTCAGAATATGTCTTACATGTCCATAAGATATCATTGCATCATTTTCAATCCAACATGGGAATCGAGCTATATTATGAGCTAGCTAGCACATTCCAAGCGCAAGGGATTATACAAAGTAACAATACCTCTAATTGATTCAGTAGCATACTCTTGCTACCATAACGACAACATACCCAGTGTATTCCCATAAAGTGGGGTCTGAGAAGGGTGAAGTGTACACATTCCATACCACTACCTTAGATGAAGTAGAGAGAGTGTTTCCGATAGACCCTGACTCAGGACAAATAACAGTATAACAAACAAAAAAACATAAAAGCATACAACAAAATGAGATAACACACTGCTAGATAATAAAGGAAACAAGACACCCACAAGGTAATACTATAAACTATCTACTCGAAATCATAGACAACATCAGAACACCACGAACAAGAAACTCCAGGCGCAGATACAAACAAAGGCACTCTTCCCTACTATTACGGACGAACTCCTACCCACTAATCCTCTACTCTAATCCGAAGAGTATCACAAAATATGAAGATCTTCTCTTCTCAATTCTAGGAATCAAGAATAGTTTCAACGAATAGTCCTAGAGAAATGAAAGAAGATCCACCCTCCATCTGTGCCTTCCTGCAAATTTCTCCCATATCCTTGACTCTTTTCCTCTGGTGATTTTGACTGTCCATTATGCATCTTATAGCTCTCTCCATCTCCTCTGCCTTCACAATTTCACGATGATCACTATCGTGCATCCTGTAATCCAATCTCAGCTCCACTGCCATCTCAAGATCTCTCACCAATTGAAACGCGTTCATGCTTTGTTCTGCATAAAGCGGCCATGTAACAATTGGAACTCCATGCCATAGACTCTCTACAGTCGAATTCCACCCACAATGAGATACGAATGCTCCAGTGGCTTTGTGCTCCAAGATATCGACTTGGGGTGCCCATCCACATACTATTCCTCTGTCTTTTGTCCTCTCCAAGAACCCTTCCGGCAATATCTCATCTAATTTTGTAGTTTCAGCGTCCACAGGAAGACGTATTGACCACAAGAACCTAACCTCACTCCGTTCAAGTGCGATTGCCATCTCGATTAGCTGTGGTGGCTCAAAATTACCTTTGCTTCCAAAGCACAGAAAAAGAACAGAAGAAGGTGGCTGCTGGTCTAGCCATTTCATGATTTCATCATCTTCGGACTTGGAATTTCCCGTAGCTGTTTGACCCTCGGGGTCAAGAAGAAATCCTACTGTGTAAACCGGAGGTAATTCAGGATCCGATGCTAAGCTATTGACAGCCTGACTTTCGAATTCTGCAACTGTGTTGATGAGAATTCCTTTAGTTTCTTTGAACCTGACACCATGGTTGCGGAATGAGTCGTAACCTTCCTTGACAAATGCAAACTTAGGCAAAACTTTTGAGGGTACTGGATGAGCATAGGCCGCTATCTTTAAATCAGCATCAGATCGGTTAAATTCTCTCCCAACTTGGTCATGCCAAACGGACAGGTAAAACAGAAAACCAAGAAAACCAGCACCAGAAGTGAAGAAAAGATAGGAAGGAATGTCAAGTTCATTTGCCACATCAATCATTGAACTACAAAACATATCAATAACTAGTCCAACAATTTTCGTGTTCAAATCAGACCACTTGTTGCTGACTATTGCTTCCTTGACAAGAGGTCGATAATTTGCTATAAAAAGAGAGATGTAGTTCTCAAAAGACTTGGCTAGTTCTTCTGGAGATGGCAGTTCAACTTGAGGAAGCATCATATATCTAATTTGACTTCCCTCGGTGTCATAGGAGCTTCGCCTGATATAGGCATCTATGAGGGCATCCCACGGTGGGGGTGGCCTTATAATCAGAATTGTTACACATAGCCTTTCATCTCTTTTAAGCAAGGTCTCTGCAAACTTGCATACCGAAACTAGGTGACCGATGGCCGGGGCAGGCACAAATACCAGCTCTAATTTGCTCATTTTTGGAACAAGCTAATTAATCAAAAGATGAAAATGTTTGATGATAGAAGAATGGATGTATGAATGTTTTTGTAGTGGTGGTTCTGCCTTTTTCTTTGAGGGATGTTAGTTGGAGTACAACTCCGAAATGATAATAGACAACCCATGTTATAAGATACTATAAGATATGATTCTAATTTGATCATTGGTTAGGTATTAAACAAAGACCTATTATCTACTGGCTTATGACAGGTAGGCCTTATCTTTAAATAGAAGTCAACATGTTAACTTTCTACATCCCTCCATCTCATTTTACTTCGCTCCTTACTAAAAACAGATGTGTTAATTTACTTGTTCATTTTCGCAAATCAAGAGGGTTTGTTACTCCCTCCGTTCTTAAATATATATCATCCTTACTAAAAATAGATGTTCCAGAATACTTGTCATTTTAGAAAATCAAGACATAATTAAGTATATTCTTCTCATTTTACCCTTAACACGTTTTCATTTATTGAAAAGAGATCACATTTTCCATTAACTAAAGAGAAGTGATTAAAAAAAATTGAAAAGGGTATGATGGTAAAATGCACTGTTTCTCAACGGGCCATGCAACCAAAGTGTGACAAGTATTATGGTACGGAGGGGGTACTCTCTTTCCATACTACCCTAGTATTAAATAGCTAAAGAATCTAAGTTAGAGTTCAAAAACATTGTTGATAAGGCTAGTCTAGTAAAAATATACCTCGAGTTAAAGTTTTCTCAAGGGTGTATCAAGTCAACATGAGCCAAGTAAAATGAAACGGGGGAGTAATTATCATAAGAATAACTGTGACAAAATTTGTTTCCTTGAATATGTGGTGAAGAGGTTACTTAAACATTTCTGTTTACCTCTAAATTAGTCTATTTAAGCTTCTGACTGGATAATTTTTGATATATCAAAATACGTGAAACTCTAAAAAAAAGGGTAGCCCGGTGCACTAAAGCTCATCCGCACAGGGAAATTCTCAGTTTTTCCCTAAGGACTAGGTTGCGCTGAACCTGGTTAAATCATTGTGTTATTTTTTTTTTCTTCACTATTTGCTTTGATTGTGTATGTGCTAGTTACTTCACAATCTTTAACAACAGGTACTCATGGCGCCACCAAATCGTCTACTTAGCCGAACATGGCTATCGTGCTGTGGCGCCTGACTTGAGGGGTTATGGAGATACTACAGGTGCACCCCATAATGATGTTTCAAAGTTCAGTGTCTTTCACCTTGTGGGTGATATTGTAGCACTGATTGAAGCCATAGCTCCAAATGAAGATAATGTTTTTGTAGTTGGACATGACTGGGGTGCCACAATTGCTTGGCATTTATGCCTTTTTAGGCCAGATAAAGTAATTTGAGCGTCCATTTTCCCAGAAGGAACCCACAGATGAATACTGTTGAGAGGGTAAAGGCTTTCTATGGGGAAGATTATTATATTTGCAGATTTCAGGTTCTCTCTGTTTGTCTGTGTCTCTGTTTGATTTGTGTACTTGTTTGATGCCGCACCCATGCCGGATTCCCAACAACTACTTCTGGAGAATCAGAAATGCACCCATTGACACTTTTGAAGAGTCCGAGCAACAAATTAGGATAAAAAGAAAAAGACTTCATTTACAAAATTAATCAGTTCCGAAATAAAGGCGGTGCATTAAACTCTCATGCACACGGGTGTTGGGCTGCATCAGAGGCAGGATTTTTACCAAGAGTTCATCATCTACCATATGTACATAGAGAAGTATTGACCTTGTATATACGATGTGAGTTTACGGCAAATGGGATGCGGATGAACCCCTCCCACCCTTGGCCATTTGGGGATTGACAGATCACACAGAGTCTATTATAAACAGTCTTACCTTGTAATCATGTACTAAACACAACCTTTTTATTCCATTTCATCGCCTCAACCCGTGACATATAAGTAACCAAAGAAACAGCTTTATAAATTTGATATATCCAGGAAAGTGCAAGATTTATTGTATAGTAATAATAGGCTACCGTGCTTTTACATATCTTTTTAAGCCACAAAATGGCAATAAACAAAATTATGTTGGTTATGTTGGTCTTCTTGAATTGATTGAACCAAAGATTACAACCCAGTAGGCACAGCCTATTTGAAAGATCACTATGATCTTAACCTGCAGGTACCAGGAGATATTGAAGCTGAATTTGCTCCAATTGGTGCTAAGTCTATTCTTAAGAAAATTTTGACGTACCGTCATCCTGGATCACTTTATTTTCCAAAAGGCAAAGGTCTTGAGGCTATCCCTGATGCTCCGATTGCCCTTTCATCTTGGCTGTCTGAGGAAGAGTTGGATTACTATGCCAGCAAGTTTGTGCAGACTGGCTTCACTGGGGGAGTTAACTATTACCGAGCTTTGCCCATGTAAGTGTTCCTTGCTGGCCTTCTATGATCTCATAAATTTGATTGTGTATGTATGACACTAGGTGTATGCTTCTAGTCAGAGGCAGATAAAAGAGTTTTAAATTTATAGGTTTTGGATGACAACATTTTCTAGTTACTGGATTCAGGATAGACTATTTTTACAAGTGAAGTGAATTTCTTAACACAAATACAGAGTCTGGACTGATACTACCAGATTCTGCTGAACATGTAACTCAAGTGTAGATTCACCCCATGTCTATACTTCACATTTGTTTCAACTATTAAGGATTAAGATTTTAGTTGCTTTAAAAATTGCGTTACGTTTGATCTTTTTATCAAGAGACTTTTTGTTCCACTTTGAGACTTGTATGTTTGTATAGAAATAAGTATGTGATTTAGAAAGTTTCTATCTTTACATTTACCTTAAAAAGATAAACTACTTAGCACTTATTAGAATGAAACAAACCTAAGTAGAACAGAATAGATACAGTGGATTCATATTAGCTTCATATTAGCTGACACCTAGTTTAGAATTGCGGTATAAATAATTGATAGATATACATTATCATGCTTTCTTGAAAGTCAACTTTTTCATACACGGAAGCTGGCCGAGCTTATAGCTTGTTCAGCCAAACTTCTAGAAGGGGTAAAGAAGAAAAAGAGTCAAGACAATTGTGAAGTTCATGAACACCAACCTTTTAGTTGCTTGACTGTCTTAAACACAACTTCTTCATACAGGGAAGCTAGCAGGGCTTAGTCCTTTTGTGAATAACTTGGACTCTTAAGTTCTCATTAGTCAAGAAAATGACATTTTTTATGTATATTTGGGATTTGAAGTTGGAGTTTCCCAATGTTTACATCCTAAAATTCTTTGACTTATGAAATGCAGAAACTGGGAACTCACAGCACCATGGGAAGGTGCTCAAGTTAAAGTTCCAACCAAATTTGTCGTCGGGGAATTCGACTTGGTCTATCATATGCCAGGTGTTAAAGAGTACATACACAATGGTGAATTTAAAAAAGATGTCCCATTGTTGGAGGAAGTTGTGGTTTTGGAAGGTGCAGCTCACTTTTTCAACCAAGAAAGGCCGGATGAGATTAACAAGCACATCTATGACTTCATTCAGAAGTTCTAAACTTCCTCTTTCCTTTGCATTTTGCTGGAGAAATACGATCTCATTAATGTTGCTCCTGTTACTTATGAAGAAAGGAGTAGTAATCAAAACTTTGAGGAGAGAAGACAGAATAAATTAGTCTGCAACATTTTTGTGTAAGCAGTGTCTTTTTTGTTGTCGTAATTTGGCTTGTAATTAAGTTTGAATTTGGAACATTGTGATAGCAAGGTTTTACTCTTCCATTACAAACTGTGTCCCTCGTCTGATTTAATGACGGATTAGTGATGAATTATCTGCAATTTATGTTAGCTACCGATTATTTAACACCATAGTTTGGATTGTAAGCTCATTTGTGGACTTACATTGGGAATGTTGTTATGGTAATTTGGCTTATAAGTTGGCTTGAGTTGGAACGTTTTGATGTTAAGGAACTTAACGACATAATTTGGCTTGTAAGTTCCCCATTTCTAGAACCACACTGGGTATGTTGTTGTAATTTTGCTTGTAAGTTAGTTTAAACTTGGAAAGTTTGGATGTTAATGCTTTAGTATTCCATCACAAATTCAGTCACTAATTCGATTTAATGTCGAGTTAGTAACAGATTGTTAGAAAACCATAGTAAGCTACCAGCCGACTGATTATCGACAAATTTCGTAGCCAAATCTCTTTTCTTTTTCGTAGTGTGCTATGTACAAACTCTGTTATGCTTCTCTTCCGGGCGTGTACAAAAATAGAATGTCATGCTTCTTTCTTTAGAAATAATTTAACTTTAAATTTTATCTTTTTGTTAAGATAATTTATAGTCACACAAATATCTATGACCTATTTTAGACCAGAGAAAAGGCTCAAATATGTCACTGAACTATCAAAAATGACTCATTTATGCTATCCGTTAAAAGTTGGGCTCATTCATGCCTTTGCCGTTATAAAACCGGTCCATCCATGCCATTACTTTTTAACGGTGGTTTTCTAAAAAACTGCTTTGCTACGTGGCCTCTAATTTATTAGAGGTTCACGTCATTTTTTTAAATTTTGATCCATTAAGGAGAATTCACCCACACCCAACCTATCACCTTAACCCACTTTAATATTACTCTTAATTTTGACCTTAGATTTGAACATATATATAATCATTTAGTCTTCGAACATGAAATTTACATACTTGAATACTACGTTTAAATTAATATAGGTTAGAATAATTAATAATTTAAAATGGCAAATGAATAAATTGTGATTAAAAAATAATTTGTTTTGACTCTCGAAATCCGAACATCATCACATAATTTAGGATGAAGAGAATACCACATACATGAAGGACCACCACTTTTAATTAGGAAGAATACCTAAAAATCCCTTCTAAATTTGGATTATAAGTTGTATAATTGAATTATTGGTAGTCTTAATTATTTCGTGGACTTGCTATTTGGTAGCCTTTATACTCTTTAACGTGGACGAGACGTAGAGCATAATTTAATTATAGGCGTGTTAGAGTTTTAAAAAAATATAAAATAAATAAAAGACCACCATCCAGGTACGTAGGATGTTTTCAGTCGACATATTTTTAAGTGTTGTTTGGTAACTACTCACGCAGACACTATTTATGTGTATATTAATGGATCTTTAATGTGTATATTAAAGAATTCACCCACGCAGAAAAAAGTTATGCTCTACGTCTCGTCCACGTTAAAGAGTATAAAGGCTACCAAATAGCCAAATTCACAAAATAATTTAGACTACCATTAATTCAATTATACAACTTATAATCCAAATTTAGAAGGGATTTTTAGGTATTCTTCCTAATTAAAAGTTGTGGTCCTTCGTTTATGTGGTATTCTCTTCGTCCTAAATTATGTGATGATGTTCAGATTTCGAGAGTCAAAACAAATTATTTTTTAATCACAATTTATTCATTTGTCATTTTTAATTATTAATTATTCTAACCTATATTATTTTAAACGTAGTATTCAAGTGTGTAAATATCATGTTCGAAGACTAAATGATTATATATATATATATATATATATATATATATATTTAAATCTAGGATCAAGACTAAATGATTATATATATATATATATATATTTAAATCTAGGATCAAGACTAAATGATTATATATATATATATATATATATATATTTAAATCTAGGATCAAGACTAAATGATTATATATATGTTTAAATCTAGGGTCAAGACTAAATGATTATATATATGTTTAAATCTAGGGTAAAAATTAAGAGTAACATTAAAGTGGGTTAAGGTGATAGGTTGGGTGTGGGTAAATTCTTCTTAATGGATGAAAACTAAAAAAAGAAAAAAAAATGACGCGGACATCTAATAAGAGGCCACGTGGCAAAGCTGTTTTTTAGAAAACCACCATTAAAAACTAATGGCATGGATGAACCGATTTTATAACGGCGATGACATGAATGAGCCCAACTATTAACGGATGGCATAAATGAGCCATTTCTGATAGTTCAGTGACATATTTGAACCTTTTCCCTTTATACTATAAGTTTCAAAAAAAATTCCTTTTCTCTCAAAATTCCATGTTCAATCAAACACCACAATACAAATTTGGACTAAAAAAATAAAAAATTTACAACTTAACTTAAAATCTTAAGCTAATCAACAAACTTACATCTGACAAATGATCTTTGTCCTATGGTTTAAGATGATCTATCATTTCTTACTTCTATACTATATATAGTATCATTTTGATTAACCTGCTTAATTCCTTAATAAACTATACATAGATAGCTCTATCAACTTCAGTTTTGGATAATGTTTTTCACTTTCCTAATGGGCAACAAGAAAAAGTATGTTTTGTTCTTATGAGAACTTAAGGAGTTTTTTTCTTTTTAATATTTTGAAAAACTATGTAATTTCCAATTTTACTATTGTTATACATTTGGAATTTGAATCTCATTCAATTTTAATCTTTCATTAAAATTAAAGTTTAAAAAGTTGAGAAGATGACAAAGCAAGAGTAAATAGATAAGAACGGGAAAAATCTAACTACTAGTAGATAAGATTCGGGAAAGAAGACGACAAGGAGAAGTCAAAAGATAAGAGAACAAGGATAAATCTACTACAAGTGAGATCAGATTCGTGATTCAAATTTTATGATAAGCCTAAATTCATTTAATTTACTCTATTCAAAATTAATTATTTTTCCTTTTACTAGAATTTCACTCAAAACTATTGAATCCGGATAAGATCATACTTATAACTTTGCCTTTACTGTAAATTAAACTAGACCAATTTGTATGTATATAAATACCACTCGATCAGGCATGAAGGGTATACAGAATAAAAAACACACACAAAAAGTTATGAGCAAGACAGAACTAAGTGTAGTACTTGAAGGCGAAAAAGGTATTGGTGGAACCAAAGGAAACATGTCACAAATAGTTTATAAAGTTAGTAGCCCAATCAAACCCTGTTCCGAAAAGAAAACTACCTGCCGTTTTCTTGAATTTTGTTTATTTTGCAAGATGAAGCTGTTACCCAAGCAAAACATCTACATGTACAAGTGAGAATTCTCCTAATTAATTTCTTTTTTCTTTTCCTTCATCATCACTTTAACTTGCATAATTGAGAGTGTAATTTTTGTCATGATAAAAATTTAAGTTGAAGGTTAAATATGTCAAATCAAAATTTATTCAAAATTGAGAGACCAAAAGTGTTATTACCCTAAAGTTTATAATTATTGTTATCGTGAATTGGTATTTTGTTCTGATGATATATACTTAAATGGGCAGTGATAAGCCATTTTGTACCAAGGAGTGCAGGAGAAAGCAGATGTTTAAGGATGAACAAGAAACAAAACAGAAAAAGCAAAAATTGGCAGAATTGATAGCTTCATCTTCTTCGAAGAATACAAAGTCATGCTTTAATCCGATGTTCTATTTAACTTTCTAGTGTTATCCTTGCAATATTTTATTTTGACTATTGTTTCTTGTTCCCTTTTTTTTTTCTATATATATACCAGTGTTACAAGCGAATTCAGGATTTGAACTTTTTTAGTCCGAATTTAGAAATTCCATTACCTCCCGTCTAAAATACTTAGTTTGAAGTCTATCATTTGTCCTTATTTAGAGCTCTTTTAATGATATATAAAATAACTTTTTTTCAAGGAGTAGATACATATTCTAAACCTTTTATCACAAAGAGGATAATTTGAGAATAACAATATATTTTTTCATAGCCTCGAAGTGATAGGGGCTAGTAGTTGTTGCGATTTGATAAGCACACATTTTGTTGTGTCATTGGTCTAGTATTTACTCAATGGTTCAAAGATCATTATTAATCTTAGAGCTTCAATGAAGTAACATTCACACAACCGTGAGCCAATAAGCGAACTCATTTAAACAGTTGAGTGATAGTTTGACTATTTAAAGTTAAAGAGTTAATTAATAGGCCAAATATATAAATAGCCGCAAAAAACTCGTCTAAATATTTTATCGAACCACCTAAACTAAGTCGATGACCATTTGAACACCTAACCTATTCTCAAACTGTGTCAATTGAGCACATACATCACAATGCAGCTGGGTAAACTATATTCAAACTGTATTAGTATTTATTGGGGTCACATAAATACTAGAGATATAACAATTCTATAAACAAAGACATCCCACTCCACTTTTTTTTTTTAAGATAAGGACGTCTTTCATGCCACTCATTAAATTCATATTGCCTCACCCACTCGAATTAGCAAGAAGAAAATAAAGAATGAATCAGAAATGCTTACAGAAGGTAAGAGAAAATGTGCAGCGACGTGAATTTTCGAGTAGATCTTTGTAGCGGGGAATTTTCAAATATTGTAACATCATCGTCATCCGCATCCCTATCAATGTCACCACCGAGCTCAATCAGATTTGAATAGAAGTACAACTGTTGAATCCATATAGAAGTACAAAGTGGTTTGGTTGATGCATCATAAATCTATAGATCAAATCATCAAACTAGTCAAACTTTGGTTTTCAAAGAAAGCAAATATTCGAAAAGCATAATGAAGAACAAGATTTTCCATCCTAGCCAACCTCTATAATCTGTAAGTTTCACACAGGAAGAGAAGGAAATAAAACAATTGACGACACAGCTGCAATTGGTTAAATTGATTGGCCACTTTCTATGCTATAGCTATAACACAAGTACCAATGAAACTGAAATTGATAATGAACTAAATAAAATCTTGGCAATGAATATGTTCAGTAGAGAACAATCTGAGATGAGCAACCAAGATATTTTAGAGAACTAACTCCATCGACAGCCTCAGGCAAAGGACAGCAGGAGATCAACAAAAGGAAGCGACAGTCAGATATAACCGGTGCAGAAGTACTAGAAAACTGTCTGATCTCCATTGCAAGTCAACATGAAAGCCCTTTCTTTCTATAGGTACCATAATGTGATAATGCTATTTTATTGCTCTGAACAAGTAGCAGAAGTTACACAATGCAGAAGTACGGATGCTTTAATAAAGTGACCAAAAGAGGTTTAAAGATACTTTGACAATTGAAGCCTCAGCGCATACAAAGAATGAACACTCAATCAAACTATTAAAGGAACAGTCCGATGTAAATAGAGACAATTGTTCGTTGCAGACTCTGACTCTCTGGCAAATATACCTCAAACAGAAGGGAAACACAAAAGTCGATAATTTGATGTATTGATCTCAAACGGATCACTAAAACAGAGAGCTATCATTTAGACATGATCAACTTTTAACTTACTTCATCACACATTAATTTTCTTCACAAGCACATTGGTTTTCATATTTCACCAATTAGGCATTTAGATAAAACTCTACATGAAATTCTTTTAAGGCATCTCACCGGACCACTGCTACTTACAAAAACCATTCATAGCCTAGAAGATCAGACTAAAAATGGGTACAATTTCATAGTGACAGCCTTAAGTTCCATCTTCATTGTGAGAAAATATAAGAGAAAAATATTATTGAATTGTTGTAACTACATTATTACATTGAGGCCCTATTTATAGACACTACATTCCAATCCTTTTCCTAATAGGACACTACATTATAATTCCTTTCCAAGTAGGATTCTATATGCTATTCCTATTCCTACTCATATTCTAACACTCCCCCTCAAGCTAGTGCATAGAAGACATATGTACCAAGCTTGTTATGGATGTAACTAATAGGAGGATCGGTGAGGGACTTGGTGAAGATATCTACAAGAAAACTGATAAGGATTGCTTTGGACGTCTGGGAGACCTCAACTGAAACGGAATAAACTGAAAAAGTGATCCGAAAAGTAGTAAACATCGTCGGAAAGTCAACGTGTTGCTGGAAAATTTCCGAAAACTGGTATAAAATATAAGGGTCATCTCGAAATCAAGAGATGTGTAGATCTTGAACAAGATAGTCACCAAAGAACTTGCCGGAACATATTCACGCGCCGGATTATTAGATTTGATGGCTGAAAATGGTCACCATTTGAGAAAAAATTATATGGGTAGGTCGGAATGATGACACGATCCTACTGAGAAATAGAAATTGCATGGGTAGAGTTGGAATAAAGGCACGACCCTACTGAAAAAGAGAAATTATATGGGTAGGGTCGAAATGATAGCATGACCCTACTGAAAAAGAGAAATTATATGGGTAGGGTCGGAATAATGGCACGACCCCACATAAATTATATTTGTGGAGTCACCGAAAAGACGTACGGAACTACGTAAATTAGATCTGAGGAGTCACCAAAAAGATGCACGGTGCTATGCAACTCAGATGTGAGAAAGTAGTCCGGGAAGATGCACGGTGCTACGCAAATCAGATATGAGAAAATAGTCACCAAAAAGAAGCACAGTGCTAAGAAAAATAGATATGAAAACGTAGTCACCGAACAGATGCATGGTGCTACGCAACGATGAAAGATACACAGTGAGTCAGTGACCCAACTTTTGGTAACATAATCATTGGCTAGACAGGCGGCATATATGGATTATAGCCGCTTTGATTTTTACCAAGATCGTGGAAGCTTTGATACCATGTGAGCAAATATAAGAGAAATATTATTGAATTGTTGTAACTACATAATTACATTGAGGCCCTATTTATAGACACTACATTCCAATCCTTTTCCTAATAGGACACTACATTACAATACATTTCCAAGTAGGATTCTATATGCTATTCCTATTCCTACTCATATTCTAACATTCATAAATAGCATGTAGGAGTGTGACCTACCAGATTATGACAGTTACGGAAACGGATCATAAAACAAACAAAAGAGAAAAAAGTGAATTAACTTAGCAGGCGTGAAGAAATAAGTTTGAGATAAAATCATAAGTTTAAAAAGGATTTAAGTGCATCCATAAGCGCAACATCTCCCAACGCTTGTGTATTAAGAGCAAATATTGCCATTTTCACTACTACAATTCCAATCTATCAAAAACTGGCAAATGGTAAACATTCCACCAATCTGAGAGTCTGGCAGCTCATGTGGGCACGAGCAAATAATCTTTGGAACAAGTTTTTCACCGTTTTACATGTATTCACAAGAGAACTTGTTGATGTATTCAATGGACAGTTGAATTTACGTTAGCACATTTGTCAAGATAACAAGAACATACCAAGGTAGAAACGTTGTAGAAATCTTAGTAATATTGGTTGTAAAAGGCTTTCTAAATCACTGAGGGAGGCAAAGCCACATCCTGGCCATCCAATTCAAAAAAGAAACACATTATCTTTTGATAGCTATTTAGATGCAAGAGAAGAGCCAGCATGGCAAAAAGGGGTATATCAGAACTCCCAAAAATCTAACGGAAAATATCGCATACCTTTACATTTTCTTACCTTCTGTTAGCATTTCTCATTCACTTTTCCCTTGCTTCTTGCTAACTCGAGTGGGAGAGAAAATATGACTTTTTTTTTAAACTGGTAACTTTGCACATCTATATATTTAAAATCAGGTCATTACTAGGTTGTGCACAACCATATTTACAAGAGTGCTACCAATATCTTTTTTTTTTAAAGAATTAGTACTGTTGTATTCTTCAGCATTAGGAATGCTGGCCACCATCAAAAAATTGTTACAAAGAAATTAGATTCTAGCTTTACAGAGGTCCTAGGAAATCTACTAACTCCTCTACATCCTCTATATGGTTTTGTTTACACCAAAAGAAAAGTGTTACCAGACAGTCCTATTTCACATTGTGGACTGACCTGATCCTATGTTTCAAAACACCTTCCATTTCTCTCCCTCCAGACTTAACACTATATGCAAGAGGGTATTATTCTCCACTACCTTTTCTTTTTTGTTTTTTTGGATAACCATGGTGTCCGGACAAGCTTTCGCGCACCTCGACTAATTCCATGGGATACCTTCCACATCCCACCAGCAACAGATACCAGGTAACTCTGTTCTCAGGCATTGCCCACTACCAATATCTATGATCTTATGTGTATAATGTATATAAAATATCAAGAATACATATAGGATCATTTGACCGTATCTGATTAGACCAATAACACAGAATCAATATACAATTTAACTCATCTGCTGCACACTGTTTTCTACATTTTCAAAACATCTGGAATTCCTTTTCTTCTAGATTGACCACCAAATGCAAGCTAGAACTATCCTCCACCTACTTCTACTCTTTGCACACACTCCCACTTGCCCCCGTCTTGATAAGACCTCGGTAATTTTCCTAGGCATTCACCATGATGTGCCTCTGAGGTTCAGAAACAACATCTATGGTTGTCCAGTGACCTTGCAATGAACGAAAAACTGGTTAATTGTCTCTACTTTCTCCCCACATAGGAAACATATAAGGCATAAGATTATTCCCCTTTGCATAAGGTTCTCCTCTGTAAGCACGACCTCCTTTGCCAAGAGCAATATAAAACATGCCACTTTGTATGGTATTTTGGTCTTTCAAATATTTTTCCATGGCCAGCTGCTAAGCTGCATGTTGGTACTGTTCAACCTTCTGAAGCTTTTGCTCACCTTGAACGAACCCGTTTTACTATCTTGCTGGCATAATTCATATCTTCCCTCAATCCACTGAATTGTTCTATTTGATTTATGAACTCCACCATTCTTTACGCTTCCCAATAACTGAGTTACCTTCTGAAGTTGAAACTCCACCCTTCTGGTGTCCGACAGCTCTGCTATGGTACTATGTTGGGCTTCACTAAGGAGTGTACCTCTGGAAACAACCTTTATATTTTACCTACTTCATGCTAATCATATTTCCAAAATAGGTATTAGCCCATTGTTCACTTTGATCACGGAAAAACTTTTCAGCTCATTCCAGATGACTCTTATGGACCTCCATAGATTGACTCCATATTGAATAATAACTTCTTTAGTCATCCATCAGTCTTCCTTTCATACTTGGATACAATTACTTTCCCTTAATCTGTTGATGATCCTTGCTAGGATAGGGAACAAGGACATCATATAAGCAGGGCAAGGAATCTAAGACTGAGTTGATGAAAGTTAATCTTCCACCAAGTGACAAGTACTACCTTTTCCACCTAGCCAATTTCTTCACACTTCGCAACCACATTGCTCCATATCTCATAGACTTTGACTTTGCTCCTAAAGTATCTAGATAAGTAGTTGGTAGACTGCCAAACTCACCACCCAAAATTGCATTCAGGAAATCCATATTTGAAACCTTGATGATAGGATACAAGAAACTCTTCCTCTAATTAATATGTCGTCCAGACATCCCCTCGAACAGGACCAGAATCACCCTTAGTACTCTCAGTTATTCTTCATTAGCATCACAAGAAATGAGTGTAAAATCTGCATACTACAGACGAGCCACTTCCAAGTTGTCTCTTCTATCTCTAGCCACATGAAAATATCTTACCCACCCATTAGTATTAGCAGATTTAACTATACTATTAAGGCCCTCCATTGCTAGTAAAAACAGAAATAATGACAAAGGATCACCTTGTCTGAGACCCTTATGTGATCAAAAGAACTTGTTGGAATACCACTGATAAGGACTGAAAAACTCATTGTTAAAATGCAATACCTTATCCAGTGAATCCATTTTTGCCCAAATCCCACACTTCTTAGAACTGCTAGCAGACCAGTTTTTCCATCAGCCTTTCAATGAGAACTTTGGAGAATATTATGTACATGTCACCAATCAAACTAACTGGTCTAACATCCCTAAGTCCTTTAGCACTTCTCTGCTTTGGAATCTGAGTTATAAAAGTGGTATTATAGCTTCTATCGAACATTTCTTGCTCATACAAGTTGTGGAATGCATTCATGATATCTGATTGTACCACTTCCCAGAATTTTCTTAAAAAATCCATGGTGAATCCATCAAGCCTTGGAGACTTATTTGTTGCACACAACTTTATATTTCTCAACACTTTCTCCTCCACAAATCTTGCTTGAAGACTCATTTTCTTCCACGGTTAAAACTGGGCAATTATGGAAGTGATTGATTGGTCTCCGTTGCGTTGTTTCAGTGTATAGATTTTGGTAAAGAGTATAGATTTTGGTAAAAATCTACTATCTCCTCTTCAATTCTAGCCAATTCTAGTAGAATCCCAAGTTCTGCTTGCACTAACAACTTGTCTACGCTATTATACCTCATGTGGCATTGACAATTTTATGGAAGAACTTTGTGTTTCTGTCTCCCTCCTCTAACCATAAGTCTCTGGACCTTTTTCTCCATGCAATTTCCTCCTTTACAATCAACTCCTCATATTTTAGCATAAGTCCTGCTTTTCTCTTCATCTCTGCTTCAGTGAGTATTCTGTGTCTCAATATTGTTTCAGTGTTTGTCAACTTGCTTAACGGGCCTTTCTTTGTACACCTGAATTCCCCTACTCAATTTGCTCCAATCATTGAGTTTTCTCTTCAGAGCTTTCACCTTGCAAGCTAAATATAGTCAGGTCTGCCAGAAAAGCTGAAATCGTTCCACCATCCCCTAACTCCGTCTGTATAGCCATCAATGTTCAAGCACCAATTTTTGAACTTAAAATAGCTTTTGTTTTATCCTAGGATCCACCTTGAATGGCAATAGGGGAGAGATAATATGACTGAGTGGTATGAAAAACGTCCTTATCATAAATAAGAGTGGAGTGCGATGTCTTTATTTATAGTTGTTGTATCTGGGTATTTACATTAACCTAATAAATACTAATACATTTTTCCCAGTGGGAATCATGTGTACAATTATGCAGTTTGAGTATATGTTAGGTGTTCAAATAGTCATCGACTTAGTTTAGATGATTTGATAAAATATTCAAACAAGCTTTACGGGGCTCCGCGGGTCTGCACACGGGTTCGATCCCCAGCGGCTGCAACCATTTTCTCCGGACACCGCACCTAGCAGTAGCTTTAGTGCACCGGGCTACCCTTGTTGTAAACTTTATGTGGCTATCAAAGTATTTGGACTATTAATGGACTCCAACTTCATATAGTCAAATTATCACTGAACTGTTGAAATGAGCCCACTTATCGGCTTACACTTGCTTGAACATTAACTTCATTTGAAGCTCAAAGATAATTAACAGATCTTCAAGATTTGGTATAAACACAAGACCAATAACACAACAAAATGTGTGCTTATCAAAAAAGAATGCAAAAGTGACTCGCCCCTATCGCTTGGTGGCTAGAAACAAAATACAAGTTGTTACTCTTTGTTATAAAAGATGTCTCTACTCCTTAAAAAAGAGATACTTCATATATCTTGAAAAAGCACTAGTACGAATAATAGACTTCAAATTGAGCAAATAAGACAAGGTAACAAAATTTCCAAATTCGAAAAAAAGTTCAAATCCTGAATTTGCTTGTAACACTCGTATTAAAAAAAAGGAACAAGACACAAAAGTCAAAGTAAATGTTGCGAGAATAAAACGAGAAGGCTAAAAACACATTGGATTAAAACATGATCTTGAATTCTTCGAAGAATATGAAGCTATCGAATCTGTCTGATTTTGCTTTGCCTTTGTAGTTTCTTCTTCGTCCTTAAAAATCATCTGCTTGCTCATGTATTCCACGCTACAGAATGACTTATTACCCCTATCCATTTAAGTATATATCATTAGAAAAAAGAAAGATCAATTCATGTAAACCATTATAAACTTTAATTTAATTTGTCGGATTACAAAACTTTTGGTCCCTTAGCTAGAAATAAATTTTGATTCAATACACTTAACCTTTAATTTAATTCATAACAAAAACTACACTACGAATTGTGCAAGTCAAAGTGATGATAAAGGAAAAGAGTACAAAAAATAATTATAGAAGAACTCTCACATTTACATGTAGATATCTTGCACAGGTAGCAACTTCTTCTTGCAAAATAAGCAATATTCAAGAAATCCACATCCACAGATAGTTTTCACTTCGGAAAAGGGTTTGATTGGATTACTAATTTTGTTACCAACCTGTGACATGTTTCTTTTGGTATCACCGTCGCCTTCTTCAAGTACTACACTTTGTCCTGCGCTGCTCAGACCTCTTATTTTTTTCTGAATACCCTCTATGCCTAAAGGAGTGGTATTTATATACGCACATTCGATGTAGCTAAATTTATCATTGTTTTTATCTTTTGACTTCTGCTTTATCACCTTATTTTTTGGAAAATAAAATTTCCCTCGTAGTCAGATTTTTCCTTATTCTTATCTTTTCACCTTGTTTCGTCGTCTTCTTTCCTAATTACACTACTTTGTAAGTAGGGGAAAGTTAGGTGATAAAAAACTTAGGCATAATGCATAAACATGTCCTTGAACTCGGCCTTCAGTTGGCATATATGCACTCCAACTTTGGATGTGTACAAGTCCTCTGTGGCATAATACACGTAAAGCGCCATGTAGGAGGCAAATGTGTCTACTTGTTCAACTTTATACAAGATTAAGTGTCTACTTGTGTTCACCCAATGTTGGAAAGCGTAGATGCAAGTTGAAGCCAAGTTAAAGGACACGTTTATCAATTTTGCCAAAAGCTTATGAAGTTAGTTCGGCCATAAATACAGATGATTTAATAGGAACATTAATAGAAATTAAATGAATGATTTAGTCACAATTTTAGTTCAGCAATAAAAGTTGTAGTAGCAAACAAAAGCATGACATTTAAGCAGAAAAAGATAAAGACACTATTTTTCAAACATGCTTTCGCTGATTATTAAAAATTTCCCGATTATTAAAAAAATAGTGTCACAGTAATTATTATCAACTAACTTTCCCCTAACTACAACGCAATGAAAGGAGGAAAAGAAAATGGCAAAGCAAGAGTAAAAAATAAGAACAAGAAAAAAATCTAACTACTATGACAAGTAAGATAAATTCGCATTTCAAATTTTATGAGTTTGACTAGGACCGCTGCAATTCATTTAATTATACTCTATTCAAAATTAATTATTTTCGTTTTTAATAGAATCTTACCCAAAACTATTGAATTCGGACAAGATCATACTTATAACACTATCTCTTCCTGCAATTAACTACATCTATTTGTATACAAATACCACTCCTTCAGGCATAGAAGGTATATTAACTATCTTTATTTACCTCTTGTTACTATCTTTATGTAACTCTGGTTATTAGTTGTTATAGTTTGAATAAGTCTCTGATGGTTGGAGTATATTTAGGAATAGTTAGTTAGTTGTAGATAGTGTGCAGATAGTGGCCTGAACTTTAGGTGTAGTTAGTTGTATATCTTGTATTTAAAAGCTTGCTTTCAGAGTTAATAGAATCATCCTTTTTTGATCTCCTTCTCTGAATCTTTACAAGGTATTCAAAAAAAAACATAAAGGGCCAAGGGCAACGCAGGACTAAGTCTAGTACTTGAAGACAAAAAAAGTGTTAGGTGATTAAAAATTGTTAACAAAGTTAATGGTCGAATCAAATCCTATTTCGAAAAGAAAACTACTAGTGGTTTTCTTGAATTTTGTTCATTGTGCAAGAAGAAACTGTTACCCGAGCAAAATATCACATGCACATCTGAGCCTATAATTAATTTCTTCACTCTTTTCCTTCATAATCACTTTAACTTGCACAATCGATAATGTATCTTTTGTTATGATAAATTTAAGTTGAAGGTTAAATATGTTGTATGCATATTTATTCATAACTGAGAGACCAAAGTGTTATAAGCCTAAAAATTAAGTTAAAAATTTATAATCATTGTTACCATGAATTGTTTTTTTTGTCTGATGATATATGCTTAAATGGACAGGGGTGATAGCCATTTTGTAGCATGAAGTGTAGGAGCAAGCAGATTTTTAAGGATGAACAAGAAACTACAAAGACAAAGCAGAAACAGGCAAATTTGATACCTTCATCTCCTTCGAAGAATTCGAGATCATGCTTTAATCTGATGTTCTTTTCAGTCTTCTAGTTTTATTCTCGCAACATTTTATTTGACATTTGTGTCCAGTTTCTTTTTTTATACTAGCGTAATAAGCGGATTCAAGATTTGAACTTTTTGAGTTCAAAATTAGAAATTATATTACCTCGTGTCTAATTTAATTATTCGTACTTATTTAATGTGTTCTAAAGAAATATAAAGTATATCTTCTTCAAGGATTAGAGGCATATTTTAAATATTTTATTACAAAGGGGGACACTATGATAATAACAACTTATATCTTTTTCTACCCTCCAAGTGATGGAGGCGAGTCATTGTTGCGGTTTGTTTTGATAAGCACACATTTTATTGTGCCATTGGTCTGGTATTTAGTCAATGGTTCATAGATCAGTATTAGTCTCTGAGCATCAAATGAAGTAACATTCAAACACGCGTGAGCCGATAAGCGAGCTAATTTCAACAGTTGAAGTGATAGTTTGACTGAATAGTCATTAATAGGCCAAATAAATAGATAGACCAAAACACTTGTCTTGAATATTTTATCGAACCACCTAAACTAAGTCAATGACCATTTGAACATCTAACTTATTCTCAAACTGTGTCAATTGAACACATATTTCACAATGCGGCTGGGTAAATTACATTCAAACTGTATCTGTATTTATTGGTTCAACGTAAACACCAAAGATATAAGAATTCTACAAACAAAGACATCCCACTCCACTCTTTTTTCAAGATAAGGACGTCTTTCATACCACTCATTAAAGTCATATCTCCTCACCCACTCGAGTTAGCAAGAGGCAAGGAAAGAATGAATCAGAAATGCTTACAGAAGGTAAGAGAAAATGTGCAGGTCCGTGAATTTTCGAGTAGATCTTTATATCTGGGAATTTTCAAATATTGTAACATCATCGTCATCCACATCCCTATCAATGTCACCAACAAGCTCAATCAGATTTCAATAGAAATACAACTTTTGAATCCATATAGAAGTACAAAGTGGTTTGGTTGATGCATCATAAATCTATAGATCATATCATCAGACTAGTCATACTTTCATTTTCAAAGAAAGCAAATATTCAAAAAGTATAATGAAGAACAAGATTTTCCGTCCTAGCCAAACTTTATAATCTATAAGTATTACAAAGGAAGAGAAAAGGAAATAATGCAATTGATGACACAACAATAATTGGTTAAATTGATTGGCCACTTTCTTCACTATATAGCTGTAATACAAGTACCAACAAACTGAAATTGATGATGGACCAAACAAAATTTGGCTATGAATATTTTTCGAGTAGAGCACAACTTGAGATGAGTAACCAAGATATTTTAGAGAACTAACTCCATCAACACCCTCAGGCAAAGGACAGCAGGAGATCAACAAAAGAAAGTGACAGTAAGATATAACCAGTGAAGTTGTAATAGAAAACTGTCTGATGTCCATTGCAAGCCAACACGAAAGACCTTTCTTTCTACAGGGGTACCAAAATGTGATAATTCTATTATATTAGCAAGTAGCACAGGCTACACAATGCATAAGTACAGATGCTTTAATAAAGTGACCAAAAGAGGCTTAAATATACTTTGACAATTGAAACCTCGGTACTTAGAAAGAATGAAAACTCAATCAAACTATTAAAGGATCAGTCCCATGTAAACAGAGACAATTGTTAGTTGCAGACTCTGATTCTCTAGCAAATATACCTCAAGCAGAAGGGAAACACAAAAGTAGATAATTTGATGTATTAATCTCACAGATCACTAAAACAAAGATCTCTCATTTAAACATGATCAACTTCTAACTCGCTTCATCACACATTTATTTTCTTCACAAGCACATTGATTTCATATTTCACCAATTAGGCATTTAGATAAAACTCTACATGAAATTCTTTGAATGCATCTCACAGGACCACTGCTAGTGACAGATACCATTCATTGCTTAGAAGATTAGACTAACAATGGGTACAATTTCATAGAGACAACCTTAAGTTTCATCTTCATAAATAGAATATAGGAGTTTGACCTACCAGATTATGACATTTCTGGAAATGGATCATAAAACAAACAAAAGAGAAATAAGAGAATTAACTTGGGAGATGCGAAGAAATATGTTTGAGATAAAATCAGAAGTTGAAAAAGGCTTTAAGTGCATGCATAAGCACAACATCATCTCCCAATGCTTGTGTATCAAAAGCAAATATAGCCTTTTTCACTAATACAATTCCAATCTATCAGAAACTGGCAAATGGTAAATATTGAGTCTGGCAGCTCATGTGGGGACGTGGTTTGGAACAAGATCTTCACCGTTGTATATATATCCACAAGAGCAATTGCTGCTGTGTTAAATTGACAGTTGAATTTACATTAGCACGTTTGTTAAGATAACAAGCACATACCAAGGTAGAAACATCGTAGAAATCCTAGTAATATTGGTTGTAAAAGGCTTTTTACATCAGTTTTTTTTCTTTTTGTGTGTGTGTGTGGGGGGGGGGGGGGGCATATCCTGGCCATTTAATTCCAAAAAGAAACACAATATCTTTTGATAGCTGTTTGAATGCAGGAGCAGAGCCAGGGTGGCAAAAAAGGGGTTCATCAGAACTCAAAAAGATCTAGTGGAAAATATCACTTACCTGTACGTTTTCTTACCTTTTGTTAGCATTTCTGACTCATTTTTCCATTGTTTCTTGCTAAATCGAGTGGGAGAGAAAATATGACTCTTTGTAAAAACTGGTAACTTTGTAAATATATATATTTAAAATCAGGTCATTACTAGGTTGTGCACAACATATTTACAAGAGTACTACCCATATCTTTTTCTTTTAAGAATTAGTACTGTTGTATTTTCAGCATTAGGAATGCTGGCCACCACAAAAAATGGTTACAAAGAAGTTAGATCATGGACTGACCTGATCCTATCTTTCAAACGCCTTCCATTTCTCTCCCTCCAGACTTATAACCATATGCAGGTGGTATTATTCTCCACCACCTTTTCTTTTTCTCTTTTTTGATAACTGTGGTGTCCATTCCAGCGTGTGCACACCTAGACTAATTCCAGGGGATACTTGCCACCTCCCACCAACAACATATACCCGGTAACTCTGTCCACCAAGGCTAGAACAACTGGAAAGAAATCACCAAGTGTTTGTCTCCGTCTCTGCTGAGACTTCATGGTGCTCAACCCACTTCATTGAACCACTAGGCACACCCTTGGGTGCTATTCTCCACTTTTTATGAGTTTTACTTCCACCTTTTTTCATCCAACAACTCATCAAATCCGTCGTGTGCTCACGCATTGTCCACTACCAATATCTATGATCCTATGTCTATAATGAGTTTAAAACATCAAGATTACAGATAGGATCATTTGACCAGATGCAATTTAACTTAATCTGTTGCACTGTTTTCTACATTCTGGAAACATTTGCAATCCTTTTCCTTCCAGATTGACCACCAAATGCAAGTTGGAACTATCCTCCACCTACTTCTACTCTTGGCATGCACTCCTACAGTCCCACTTGCTCCCATCTTGATGAGACCCCTGTAATCTTCCTAGGCATACACCATGATGTGCCTCTGAGGCTCAAAAAAAGCATCTATAGGTGTCCAGTGACCTTGCAATGAATGAACACAAGGTTAACTGTCTCTGCTTTCAACCCACATTGGAAACATCTAAGACACAAGATTATTCCTCTTTGCATAAGGTTCTCCTGCGAAAGAACTGCCTCCTTTGCCAAGAGCCATAAAAAAACCTGTCACTTTGTATGGTATTTTGGTCTTCCAAATAATCTTCTATGGCCAGATGCTTAGCTGCAGGTTGGTATTGTTCAACCTTCTGAAACTTTTGCTCACCTTGAAAGAACCCTTTTTACCGCCTTGCCACCATAATTCAACACTTCACTCGATCCATTGAACTGTTCAATTTGATTTATGAACTCTACCATTCTTTACACTTCCCAATCATTGAGTTGCCTTCTAAAGTTGAAACTCCACCCTTCTGGTGTCCAAAGCTCTGCTATGATCCCTATTTTGGTGATTCACTAAGGAGTGTATCTCTGTAAACAACCTTTCCAGTTTACCTACCTCATGCCAATCATCTTTCCAAAATAGGTATTAACCCCATCCTTTACTTTGATCATGGAAAAGCTTTTCAATTCATTCCACAAGACTCGTACAGACCTCCTTTCATACTTGGCTGCAATTACTTTCCCTTAATCTGTGATGACCCTTGCTAGGATAGGGAACAAGGACATCATATAAGTAGGGCAAGGAATCTAAGACTACAACAACAACAAAAACAACAACAAACCCAGTGTATTCCCACAAAGTAGGGTCTGGGGAGGGTAAGATGTACGCAGTCCATACTGCTACCTCCTCCGAAGTAGAGAGGCTAGTTCTGATAGACTGAGTTGATGAAAGTAAATCTTCCACCAAGTGATAAGTACTACCTTTTCCACCTAGCCAATTTCTTTTCACACTTCTCAACCACATTGCTCCATATCTCCTTGGACTTTGACTTTGCTCCTAAAGGCATAACTAGGTAAGTAGTTGGCAGACTGCCAGACTTACCACCCAAAATTGCATTCAGAAAATCCATATCTGAAACCTTGCTGATAGGATACAAGAATTAATATGGTCCAGACAGCTCCTTGAATAGGACCAGGTAGTACTCTCAGCTATTCTTCATCAGCATCACAAGAAAAGAGTGTAGCATTTGCATGCTACAGACGAGCCACTTCCAAGTTGTCTCTTCCATTTCTAGCCACATGAAAACATCCTACCGACCCATTAGTATTAGTAGATTTAACCATACTATTAAGGCCCTCCATTGCTAGTAAAAACAGAAATAATGACAAGGGATTACTTTGTCTGAGACCCTTATGTGAACTAAAACTGTTGGGGGTACCATTGATAAGGACTGAAAAACTCATTGTTAAAATGCAATGCCTTAACCAATGAATCCATTTTTGTCCGAAACCCACCCTTCTAAGAACTGATAGCCAACCAGTTTTTTGGAGAATATTTTGTATATGTCACCAATCAAACTAATTGGTCTACAATCCCTTAGTTGTTTAGCACTTTTCTTTTTTGGAATGAGAGCTATAAAAGTGGCATTATAGCTCCTATCGAACATTTCTTGCTCATAGAAGTTGTGGAATGCATTCACGATATCTGATTATACTACTTCCCAGTATTTTCTTAAAAAAAACATTGTGAAACCATCATCCCTAGAGCCTTATCTGTTGCACGCAACTTTATACTTTTGAATGCTTCCTGTCCTCAAATATTGTTTGAAGACTCTCCTGTTCTTCCAGTGTTAAAACTGGGAAATTGTGGAAGTGATTGGTTGGCCTCCATTGTGCAGTGTCAGTGTATAGATTTTGGCAAAAGTCTACTATCTCCTCTCTAATTCTAGTAGAATCCTGAGTTCTCCTTGTACTAACAAGATCAAAGATAATTAACAATCTTCGATATTTAGAATAAATACAAGACCAATTACATAATAAACTGTGTGCTTATCAAAAAAGAACGCAAAAGAGACTCGCTCTTATCACTTGGAAGCTAGAAAAAAAATGTAAGTTGCTATTACCAAATTATTCCTCTTTGTTATGAGCAAAAACAACATACCTAGTATGTTCCCATAAAGTGGGGTCTAAGGAGGGTAAGAGTACGCAGTCCATACCACTAACTCAGAGGTGAGATAAAGCCTTTTTGTTATAAAATATTTAAAATCCATCTACTCCTTGAAAAAGAGATACTTTATATATCCTTAAAATGCAATAAATAATTACGAATAGAAGACTTCAAACTAAGTAAATTAGATGAAAGGTAACAGAGTTTCTAAATTCAAACTCAAAAAGTTCAAATCTTGAATCCGCTTGTAACACTAGTATTAAAAAAGGAAGACATAAAAATCAAAATAAAATGTTGCGAGAATAAAACTAGAAGGCTAAAAAGACATCGGATTAAAACATGATCTCGAATTCTTCGAAGAAGATGAAGCTATTGAATCTGATTTTGCTTTGCCTTTGTAATTTCTTCATCCTTAAAAATTTGCTTGCTCCTACACTCCACGCTACAGAATGGCCTTTCCCTGTCCATTTAAGTATGTATAATTGGAAAAAAAGATCAATTCATGATAACAACCATTATAAACTTTAATATATTTTGTATGGTTACAAAACTTTTGGTCCCTTAGCTATGAATAAATTTTGATTCGACATATTTAGTCTTCAAATTATATCATAACAAAAATTACACTACGAATTGTGCAAGTCGAAGTGATGATGAAGAAAAAGAGTGAAAAAAAGAATTATAGAAGAACTCTTACATGTACATATAGATATCTTGCACGGGTAGCAACTTCTTCTTGCAAAAAAAGCAATATTCAAGAAATCCACAGGTATTTTTCATTTCAGAACAGGGGATGACTGGGTCACTAGTTTTGTTAACAACTTGTGACATGTTTCTTTTGGTACCACCAACACCTTCTTCAAGTACTACACTTAGTCCTGTCTTACTCAGACCTCTTATGTGTTTTTTTTCAGAATACCCTCTATGCCTGAAGGAGTGATATTTATATATGCACATTTCGGTGTAGTTTAATTTGCAGGAAAGGATAGAGTTAAAAGTACGATCTGATCCGAATTCAATAGTATTGAATTAGATTCTATAAAAGGATGGAGTTATAAGTATGATCTTATCCGAATTCAATAGTTTTGAATTAGATTCTATTAAAAGCAAAAATAATTAATTTTGAATAGAGTAAAATTATATGAATTGCAGCAGTCCTAGTCAAACCAATAAAGTTTAAATCTCGAATCTGATCTCACTTGTAGTTAAATTCATCCTAGTTCTTACCAGCAACAGGTACCAGGTAACTCTTTCCATCAAGGCTAAAACAAATGGAAAGAAATCACCCAATGTTTTTTTCTATTGAGAATTGAACCTAAGACCTCATGGTGCTTAATCCAACTTCATTGAACCACTAGGCCACACTCTTGGGTGCCGCTAAACTAAAATAGTGAGTAAATCATCCATTTAATTTTTATTAATGTTCCTATTAAATCACCTGCCTTTAATGCCTAACAAACAACATAAGCTTTTGAAAAAATAGATAAATGTGCCCTTTAACGTAGCTTCAACTTGCATTTGTATCTTCCAACTTTGGGTGTACACAAGTAGGCACTTAAACTGTATAAAATTGAACAAGTAGACGGCACCGTATGTGGCGTCCTACCTGGCCAATTTTCCTCCTACATGGTGTCCTACGTGTACTATGCCACATAGGATGTGTACGGCTACTTGTTCAACTTTATACAAGTTAAAGTGTCTATTTGTGCACATCTAAAGTTGGAGTGCATAGATGTCAACCGAGGTCAAGTTAAAGGGCATGTTTATGCATTATGCCTAAGTTTTTTATATACACTAGTATACTAATAAATCTACAAATAGGAACTAAATCTACAAGTAGGAACTATGTAATTTCCAAGTTTACTATTGTTATAAAATTGAAATTTGAATCTTATTAAAATAAAATGTTCAAAAATACTCCTTTCGTTCACTATTTTTTTTTTTATAACCGCGGTGTCCGGGCCAGCTTGCGCGCAACTAGACTAAATCCACGGGATACCTGCCACCTTTCACTAGTAACAGGTATCAGGTAACTCTGTCCACCAAGGCTAGAATAGATGGAAAGAAAACACCTAGTGTTTGTCTCTGCTGGGAATTGAACCTGAGACCTCATGGTGAACACCTAGTGTTTGTCTCTGCTGGAAATTGAACCTGAGACCTCATGGTGCTCATCCCAACTTCATTGAACCACTAGGCCACACCCTTGGATGCACTTGTTCACTATTCGAAATACAGATTTTCACTCTTATACTTGTCACTTTTAACATATCAAGAAAAGACAATTAGTTTTTTTCATGTTCTAGCCTTAGCATTAATTACTTATTTTCCAAATCATTTTTCAAGACCTACTATCGAATATAAATTAATATGAGTATTATGGTAAAATGCTCATATAAATCAATATTTTTTAACAGACGTGCAAAGTCCAAAGTGGACAAGTAAAAGTGAACGAAAGGAGTAACACTAATGAATAATTATATTCAAAAGATGATATAAAGTGGATTTTACTCCCATAGATCCGCGAGTTCCTACTTGTAGAGTGATTAGTATACCAGTGTTTATATAGAAAACTTATGACATCGGCTAGGCTTTCAATGTAAGTGATTTAGTAGGAACAAAAATAAAAATTAAATGGATGATTTACTCACAATTTTATTCCATCGATAAAAGCATATCAGCAAAGAAAACATGATTTATTTAAGTAGAAAAAAAATAAAGATGTACACTACTTTTCAAACATGCTCTCTTTGATTCTTTAAAATTTCTCAATTAATTAAAAAAATTAAACGAAAATACATTGCCACAATAATTATTAATCACCTAACTTTCCCCTACTTATAAAGTAGTGTAATTAGGAAAAGAAGACGAGAAAGCAAAGATAACAAGATAAGAACAAGGAAAAACCTAACTACATGTGAAATTAGATTCGGGAAAAGAGGACGCCAAAGCAGAAGTCAAAAGATAAGAACAAATATAAATCTAACTACAAGTGATCAGATTAGCGAAATAAATTTTATGAGTTTAACTTTAGGACTGCCTCAATTTTAATTTACTTTATTAAAAATTAATTATTTTTGCACTCATTGATTTTCTTCACGCACTTCATCACTCATTGATTTTCTTCACAAGCACGATGATTTTCAGATATTGCCAATTAGGCATTTAGATAATACTCTACACGTAATCCTTTTAAGTTATTTCACAGAACCACAGCTAATTACAAAAATCATTCATCCCCTAAAAGATTAGACTAACAGTGGTACAGTTTCACAGCAACAACATTAAGTTCCATCCTTATAAATGGCAATGCAGGCATTTACCTAGAGCAGTATATACGAGCTTTACCTAGAAGTGGCAATGGGCGGTTTGGGCTGAATTTGGACGGGTCAATATGGGTTGAGTAAATAAATGCGTCATTGCTCAATCCTACCCAAAGGTTACTTGGGCTAAGATTGGCTAGGTCAAGATGGGCTAAAGCAAAGGGGTCAACGCCCAACTTCATCCTCCTTATCTGTTTTAATGCATGATTTTGTCCGTGCTTTACATTTTTTCATACGCATATAAATTAGATGAAATGTAGTTAAAATTCATGAGGCACAAACATACATTTATTAAACTGTTCTTTTTAAGTATAAACTTGAAAAGAAAACTTCATTAATCTCATTTTGTGAGACAGGTCCATATTCTAAGAATTAAAATCCAATCTCATAAGTAAAGCACCATTAATTTTAAAATTTTTTGTTAATGTGTCATAATTGGGTTCATGAAGTAATTTTACATTCATTCTACTAACTAACCACAATGATAACTCATAGACATTTATTGTTTTGCTAATGGAAATCTCAATTAGAAAAAAACACCAAGTAGATAACTAATTTATTTCTAAATTCATTATTATTGATTAAAAAGTAAAAGAAAATATTGATATTGAAAAATAACTTCTCCCGTGATTAAGGAAGAAAGTAATATTGATACGAAAGTACATCTGACAAATTAAGAGATCAAATGAATAACTATTTGTGAGGTAGCAGTGATACTGTTCACAGGTCAGTTGGGCATAAACTTTGAGCCGCTTTGGGCTATTAAAAAAGATGGTTTAGTTGGGTTGTACCCAAACATAGCCCATCATAGGGCAATTGATGCCCAATCCATCATAACTTGGGCGGGTTGGTGGGATCAAAGGGGTTTGGGCTGAATTTGCCACCCCTTGTTTTACCTATCAAATTATAACATTTACGGAAAAGGATCATAAAACAGACAAACTAGAAATAAGTGAATTAACTTGGGAGATGTGAAGAAATAAGTTTGAGATAAAATCAGAAGTTTAAAAATGTATTAAGTGCATGCATACGTGGAACAGCTCCCAACGCCTGTGTAAATGGAGCAAATATTGCCTTGTTTACTACTACAGTTTCTAATCTACCAGAAACTGGCAAACGGTAAACATTCTACCAAGCTGAGAGTTTGGCAGCTCTTGTGGGAATGTGGCGACAATATTTAGAACAAGATTTTCACCGCTGAACATGTATTCACAAGAGGAATTGTTGATGAGGCCAATAGACTGTTTAATTTGTATTACAATGTTTGTCAAGAAAACAAGCACATAACAGGTAGACAATGTCATAGAAATCATACTAATATTGGCCGCTGATGTCTTTAAGATCCTATAGGATAGGAAAGGTTTTTTTACCATACTATCTTCAAAAGCGTCAACTTCTTATAAGATAGACCGAAATTTGATTTATGTTACAAATGTTAATCGATATAATCAATGCAGCACCTCTGTACTTGAAAAAGAAAAAGCTGGAAATATCAAAGGAGCAAGCATATATACCGAAATTTTTTTCGAACAATGCAATGCCAAGCAGGGTCATACTTCTTGTTGAAGTCCTTCTTAATATGTTCTGCTACATCCTTCTCTACATTATGCTTCTCAAATGCCTAAAATATACATGGATACGAACTGTCTATAGCCATGTCAATTTATCAGCGTAGAGACTTCAAATTCTGGACCCTTCATGACTATCAAAAAAAGACACATGTCATAATTTGGTCAAGAAATGCACTTTTTGCCCATTAAATCAAAGATACCAACTTAGACAATAAATAGAGAACATTCAGTCTTACAGTCACAAATTAATTACTTATAAAAGTGGAATCTTCATTTCAAACAGACGGAATCCCTCTGTCAGGGAAATACACTGTTTACACCTCTAATCAGAGAAATAACTTAGAGAAAGACAATAATCAGGAGACATTATAAGTCTACTCAAGTATTCATTAATTAAATTGATTAATTCGTGATTTCAGTTACTTATTTTCTTCACTTCGAATATCCATCGTGAATAATCAGAAGATTTGAACTCAATAGTTCTAAATGGAATGGGAAAGAGCGAAATAGTATACAGCAATAGCAATGTCCTTTCGTTAATCCAATTGGTTAGTTCATGATTTTTGTTATTTATTTTCTACTCCCTCCGTTCACTTTTACTTATCACGTTTTGCTTCACAAGAGTCAATTTGACAAATCTTTGAAGCTAAATTGAATTATGTTAATTCATTATTTGAATTCATAATTTAAATGTTCGAAAACTATATGAGAAATACGATAAGTTGCAATCTTTACCATAATGAAAATATATCTTAAAATATTGGTCAAAGTTCATACATTTTGACTCTCGAGAAGCAAAATGTAACAAATAAAAGTGAACATTCCTTCATGAATAATCAACAATTTTGAACTCAATCGTACTAAATGCAACATCAAAGAGGGAGAGACTATGCAGCAATAGCAATCTTAACAGCTTCATTCAGGACATCAGTTTCCATATCGGCATTTTTAATGATGAATTTAGATATTCGAAAACTATATAAAAAAACACTATACGTCGCAATCTTTCACATATTAATACTATGAAAAAATACATCTTTAGTCAAAGTTCATTCAGTTTAACTCTCGAAAAGCTAAACGTGACAAGTAAAAGCGAAAAGAGAGAATAATCAGCAATTTTTAACTCAGTAGTTCTAAATGCAACCTCTTTAGAACATCAGGTTCCACATGGGCACTTTTGATTATGAATTTCGATGTTCTAAAACTACATCGGAGACCGATGTCTTCTTGTTTTCAATCACTTCTCCTTTTGATGATGAATTTAGAAGTTCGAAAACTATATAGTAAAAAATATTATAAGTCGCACAATTTCTTACATTAATACAATGAAAACACATTTTAAAATAAAATGTTGTTCAAATTTCATACAGTTTAATTCTCGATAATCAAACTGTGATAAATAAAAGTGAACGGAGCGAGTAATTTTAACTTTCTTACCGACAGTAAAAGCAGTTGAATTCGACGAGATTTTTCGATCATCGGAGACCGATAAGGAATTTCGATCGTCGGACAACGACTGAACCAAAGCAACTCCGACTCCGACACCGGTTCTCTTCTTGTTTTAATTCATTTCTTCGATGAATTTAGATGTACATTGATACAATGAAAAACACATTTTAAAATAAAATGTTGTCTCGATAAACTGTAACAAGTAAAAGTGAAGAAAGCTAGTAATTTTGACTTTCTTACCGACAGTAAAAGCGGTAGAATTGAAAGAGGTATTTCCGATCATCGGAGTCCGATAAGGAATTCCGATCGTCGGACGACTACTGAACCACAGCAACTCCGGCTCCGACATCGGAACTGAAAAATGTTTCGGCCGGCCGCCGGATAGTAAAATAAAAATAAATATATGTTGTAGTATTGTTTAGTTAATGCTTGTTTGATTAATTAAAATTAATGCTCACTACTCAAATATTATAAGAATTAAAAATTTGGACCTCCATGTGTTTTAATTTTTTATATTTTGAATCTCTTTAATAAAAAATCTTAATTTCATAGCTACATTAATTATTACATCTTTTGTTCGCTGCCATTAGAAAATAATTATTGGTATGACTATTTTATCATGTTATCCTTATTAATTGATGTCTAGAGCCACTTACTAGAAGACCATTTTTGCATATATTTTGTATCGAATCCGCTAGCCAAGTCTCTAGAGCTATTTTTTTTTTTATTAATAACGAAACAAACATCAAAGAATTTGCTAGGTAGGTGTCTAGAGCTAGTTTTTTTATTAATGATAAAGCAAATCTCAAAAAACATTATTGGTTTAGCATACAGGCTATCAAAACACGACATCACCTGACCCAGTATAACACAAGTGCAATCTAGAGAAGGTAGCGTAGGTAAAGAGTATTTTCAATAGACGCTTTCCAAAAACAGGTTATATAATGCACCTAGAATGTAAATCCCAACACTATAACTAAAAGAAGGTTGAAGCAATAACAAATTTTAGTAAATAGTAGTATTACATTAGTGGTTGATTCAAACATCTGCCTTTTGATAAAAGAAGAAATTGGGTGAAAGAACACTTAGATCACATAAGATCATTCTTCGGGAATGTGGAGCAAGAATTGCATAGAGATCTTTGAACTCGTGTTCTAGATGTGGCACATGAGGCGGGACATGACATTAACTCAATTTTTTCTAGAGATCATGGTCTCTTGCAGCTTATCTTCTTACTTCCTGATACCGTAGAAAGATCAAGCTTATCAAAAACGAGGTACAAGAGTAGATCCCTAAGAACACAAGAATCATTTTCGCAAACTCTCCCAATAAGTCAGTTATAAACAAGTCATCAATAGCTAGTAAAATAATTGTAGGTTTTTAGGATGAGACCGAGAGGATACAATTTTAGAGATTTGAAATTTTGGAAGGTGAGTTCTTCCATGTTCTATTCTTTGCCACAGTGGGTGCATAAGAGATTGTTCTTGCTATTCTCATGTTTGCTATGTGAGTTTGAGGTGACTTTGACTGTGATACCTCAATTCTCTCCTGCTACTTGACTCTCGACCAGTGATATTTGTCAGAACTTGAGCAGAGGAAGTCCACTTGAGAGCCTTCTCAAGCTCAGTCTTAACCCAAACTAGTTCCCTCTAAAGTTTTGAATTTCTTTCAAGTGAAGCAGTCAGATCAGGCTTAACTTTAGACAATTCATCCTCCAGCTCAATTGTATCACACTTCCCTTTTGAAGCATGCTTAGACATTTCACTACGCTTCTCATTTATAAGATCATTTTCATGGGAAAGTGATTTACCTGCAGCGTGAAGCTGAGTCATCTACACACTCAATTCAACCATTTCTTCCTCACATTTGTCAAGATCCTCCTTCAAATTTGCCTTTTCTTTGGTGAGCTCAGTCAATGTACACTTAGTTCAATTATTTATTCCTCACATTTGTCTAGATCTTCCTTCAGATTCTCCTTATCTTGGGTGAGATCATTTACAGTGTCAATCAACACAGCAGCAAGGGATTTCAACCTCTTAGGAGAGTAATCCTTGAGATTGTCCTTAATATCCAGGAGTATTACCTAATCATCTTCATCATCTTCTGTATCTGCGATTAAAGCAAAAATAGAATCAAAGACCTGGACATCATCTTCCATCATCATCATGGACACATTTTCTCTTTGTTATGATTCGTCTGAATTCTAGAGGAGTTGCCCCAGGCTGCCAACACCTAATTTGTAACTTTGTCAGCTTCCACCTTCCTACTGTACTTGTTAGGGACCATGTCCTTACCCTTGTCTTTTTCAACAACTTGCTTTACATACTCCTTATGCTCAACCTTGTGCATAAGGCAATCATTGATATAGTAACCCAGCCTTCCACATTTGTGACAAGTGTCATTTGTTTTTCCATCTCTGGTGGGTCTGTTGGATTCTCCTCTTCTAGGGATAGTTTTTGATCTCCTCAAAGCCTTGAGGACCCGTTTGGCGATGTAGGTAGTTTCATCATACACAACCCTTATGCTCTCCTTAGTTGCCTTTAGGACCTGTTTCTTCTCTCTCTTGAGCTCACCCTTGGATTTGTCTTGCATCTTCATAATCTCATATGTCTTGAGATTGCCAATCAGCTCATCCATTGTCATAGTTTTTAAGCTCCTGGCTTCAGTGGTTGCATTTACTTTGCTTTCCCATTGCTTGGGGAGAATACTAAAAATATTTTAAACTTGTTTGGTAGTTCTTATATCCTCACCCAAATAGTAAGGCTCATTGGTAATTGTTGTGAATATTGTGTGCATATCCTGAATAGACTCTCTTTCTTTCATGGTGAAAGTTTCATATTGGGTGGTTAGCATGTCCACCTTTGACTCTTTCACCTGACTTGTTCCCTCATGGGTTATTTGAAGGCAGTCCCAGATCTCTTTGGCAGTCTCACAAATAGAGATCCTATTGTATTCATCAGGACCAATGCCACAAATAAGTAACTTTTTAGTTTTGTAGTCTTCTCAATCTTCTTCCTATCAGAGTCATCAAACTCCTTCTTAGTTTTGGGAATTTGTACAGTCACTTCACCATTCTTTACTGGCTTTGTGGGAATGAAAGGACCATTTTCAATAACATCCCACATCTCAGAATCTTCAGGCATGATAAAGTCATGCATCTTAGTTTTCTACCACCTATAATACTCTCTATTGAATCTAGGTGGTCTAGTGGTAGACTGACCCCTTCTTCAAGATTTGGAGGAGCGGCCATGTTCAAGATCCTTTCAAGGTGTTAACCTTATTCAGGAAGACCCCGCTCTAATATCAATTAAAGAGTTCACGCGAGTTGTTCTCCAACTTTGGGACCTGGTCCCAAACAGACTTAAACAATAAGAAATTGAATAGTAAAGTATGAAATAGAGAGAGTAAAGAACATAATAATTTTATGTGGAAACTCCTTGCTCAAGGAGAAAAACCACGACCTGCCTTCAGATTTATAAGCTCCAATAATATTCAAGCAACTTGAATACAAATCCATTACATCAAGGATTAACCTACTAATCCTTCTTCTCCTAGTAATACCTTTATTACAAAGAGAAATTTGCAGTAACTCTACTGCACCACTACCCAGCTAACTCTAACTAACTAAGCTAACTCTAACTAACTAAGCTAACTCTAGCTTTAATACCACCTAACTCTAGATGAGAAAAAGGAGTTTGAAGTAAACACACCAACACCTACTAATAACAATGACAAATAATAGGCAACGTTTTAGACCACAGTACAAAAACTCAAATACAATAAGGAAATAAAATACAACTTTGTGAGCTATCAGTTCCTTGTTGTGAATAAGTCGTTGATTCAAGTGCTTCAAGAGAGATATATTGTTGTGAGTATATGGAAGCCTTGGTTTTCTTGTTGTGGAAGATGATCAATATATATATAACACAAGAAAACGTAGGATGAATCCCATTGGCTGAGACAAAAAGGTTACGGCAGCTTTCCACCAATCTTTGTACTTTCGTCCAGCTATATAGTTGACTGTGACAATGACGGTAGGCCCAACCAGATCCCTAAGTAGTTACAGCTTTGTCATCACACATTGAACTAGGTCCCAACATGTAATTTGTCAATCATCAAAACTAAGGACTTAACACCATCAAAACTAAGGACTTAACACCATGTATACCGTCAAAGACCGGAGGAATTTGACATAAGGATTTTCCTTTTCCGGATTAAGCAAGAAAAAGTTTACATCCGAATGAGGGAAATGTTGATCTTAATGAACAGTCATTCCACGTGGCATCAGATTTGATGAAGACGATGACAGAGTACTTGGACTTATCAAACAAAGATCATGCTCAAGATCATGAATTTGCAATGCGAGTATGCACCGCTCTCTTTGGAAACTACTACCAAACAACTGCTAATCAACTCATCCACATAAACCTTCACCTCAAACTGTTCCATCTGTTAGGAAAGGCAGGGGCACTAACAAAGTGCACGACAGGGTAGCAACGGAAGAATACCCAAGTCTAACTCTCCCTTATAATTTGAACCAAGAGGAGACTAACAAACCAAGGAACAATAGTATATGGAAGCAAATAAATCAACCAAATAAATATGACAAGCCGAGAATAAAATCAATAACAAGAGACAACAAATTTACATGGAAAACCCTTCGATGTGAAGAGTAAAAAACCATGGGACCAAAACCTCCACTATAACCATCAAGAATTACAATATTATTCTCCAAAATGGCCACAAAACAAGTGTCAAACAACGAACAACAACACAACAAAATAATACCAAAACTAGAGAATAAAAAGGAGCACAAACACCAAAAATGTAGCTGCTGTTCGGGAACAAAAATTAGGAGCTACAGGCCATCAAATTTACCCCCGTCAGTTTTAATCAAATACTGAGATAAGAGGAACAAACTTTCCAAAAATTAGCTCAATCGGACAAGAAATGAAGCAAAAATCGCAATTTAAAGTTGACTGCTGCGGCTGAAATTTTAGTGCGAAAATCTGACCTAATATCTTTTGTGGCTGCTAAGAACTCTTTTGTGGATGTGAAATAAGACCTAAAAAGTTCTCTCTCTCTATATATATAAAGAGAGATATCTTTTCAGGCGTGATAAAGTCATGCATCCTAGTTCTCCATCACCTATAATAATCTCTATTGAATCTAGATGGTCTAGTAGTAGACTGACCCCTTCTTCAAGATTTGGAGGAGCAGCCATGTTCAAGATCCTTTCAAGGTGTTAACCTTATTTAGGAAGACCGCTCTGATATCAATTAAGGAGTTCACGAGAGTTGTCCTCCAACTTTGGGACCTGGTCCCAAACAGACTTAAACAACAAGAATTGAATAGTAAAGTACGTGAAAGCGAGAGTAAAGGATACAATAATTTTATGTGGAAACTCCTTGCTCAAGGAAGAAAAACCACGACCTGCATTCAGATTTCTAAGCTCCAATAATATTCAAGCAACTTGAATACAAATCCATTACATTAAGGGGTCGTTTGGTAGAGTGTATTGAAATGTTAATGCATGCATTAGTTTAATGTATACTAGTAGTACCTTGTTTGGTATACCTTTTTACCCTATGTATAACTAATGCAAGCATTAGTTATACACTCTATTGTGTATTAAGGTGTGTATTACTAATACCTCAAAATCCATGGCATTAGTAATGCAATGGATCTAATGCATGCATTAACATGCTTAAAAACCCTATTACCCCTCAAAAAATGGTCCGCATCCTTTCCAACATATATATTGAGGGTATTACGTAAAAAATTTTTTTTTTTTAGAAATTATGTAATTCAGGTTTTTTTTAATACATCGAACCAAACACTCTATAAAAAAAATACAAGCACAACTAATGCAAACATAACTAACACAAGCATTACTAATACACCATATTTTGCATTATTCTTATACACTCTATCAAACGACCCCTAAGGATTAACCTCCTAATCCTTCTTCTCATAGTAATACCTTTATTACAATGAGAAATTTGCAGTAACTTTACTGCACTACTACCCAACTAACTCTAACTGGGTAAAAGTTAATTCTAACTTTAATATCGAGAACAAGGAGTTTGAAGTAAACACACCAATACCTACTAAGAACAATGACAAACAATAGGCAACGTTTAAGACCACCGTACAAAAACTCAAATACAATAAGGAAATAAAATACAACTTTGTGAGCTAAAAGAGAGAGATCTTTTTAGGTCTTATTTCAGACCATACATGTCATATATATATATATATATATATATATATGCCTCATAGTAATGGGCCTATCGACAAAAGTGGGTTGGCCAAATTGAACTTTATTTATCCACATAGGAAGGGACAAAGACCCATATCCCAACACCATCAGAATCTTCACGAGTCGTTTTGTCTGTGGGACAAAATAAGTAAGGATATATCATGATATTATTTAATCCCACCTTTTCTATGAGATAGTAATCCCGCCATTTTAGTATAAATACTGAGATAAGTTAATACCTCAGACCATACACGTCATAAATTTAATCTCAAATTTATACATGTCATAAATTTAATCTCAAATTTTATTCCAAAATTGTTATCGTTATCCCACATATCCAATGACCCCATATGACCAAATAGAAGTCCCACTAATCAAGACTTATCACTATTTGAGATTGTATTGGATTTCAAACAAAAGGTTCTAAGTTAGTGGGCTTATCTTAACATTTTTACAATTGTATTGAATTTCAAACAAAAGGTTGTAAGTTCTAACAAAAGGTCTATTGACATTGGAAAGCTACAAGATGTGTGTTTGATTAGATGAGGTTCCTATTTGGTTTGAGCTGGAAAGGGTAATTAACTTTTGCGTGTAGCTTATGTCTTTTCCTTTCAGTCAATAGACATAATTTGTGAAATCTAATTTATAAATAATCACTCGATGAGATGCACGCGTCCTACGTGACAAAGCCGGTAACATAGGTACGGAATGTTTCTCCTTTATCGGACGCGAATCCAAATTAGTTGAGCGTCAAAACAAATGGAAAATAAAAAAAAAAGTAAACAAGGAGGTACACTCGAGTCAATTTAACAATCAAAGAAGCAAACCAAAGGAATCAATCCACCTTAATTGGCTCATCTTATCACCTCCACAGCTTTATTATGATTCCTTTTTTCCACCGCAACTTTATACTTAACCTTATACACCCATTTGCAGGGTAGAGCTTTCTTCCCTTTAGGCAATTCCACAACATCCTAGGTATTATTTGATTCAAGAGCTTCAAATTCTTTAGCCATGGCTTCAAATACAGGTTCTTGCTCCAGCAGCAGTTGAACGCATTTATCTGTTTTGAACTATTTTACTTGAGCCGAGGGTCTTTCAGAAACTACGAACTGTCTACCTCCATGAGGTGGGGGTATGTTGTTGTTGTAGTAAATTGTTTCCTGCTACATAATTTATGTTTTTTTTTCTCGAGTTTCTTGTGTTATTTTTTTCTACTTCGCTCACTTCTGATGAAGGTTTATATACTTTTTGTACATGATCAGATCTTGAGAATTTGAAAGGAAAAGCTAGTTGGGCTAGTGAAAACCACATACATGGAAAGAGAAAATGAAGGAGAAGGGGAGGGCCGGAAAGCAAACAGCTTATCGGTATGTCATATAAGAATGTTTCTATATAAGAAAACTGTTTTTTCTTCATCGGGTTAAGTTGTTTTAAGGGCAGGGATTCAGATTGGTTAACCTGTCATGTTTATGGTTGGGTTTGATATGCAAACGATTTGACACTTCGGTCTAACTCAACCCCAAAAGCTAGTTTAAGAGGGGAGGATTAATCAACTCCATATAAGAAGACCGCCAGACAATTCTCCAACCAGTACGAAAGCATCTGTTCTAGTAACTAACTAGTACATATGTGGATGGACAGATTAAGTAGAAATTCTTTATTGACATGCTTGCTTTATAAGTTAACATCCTTATGCTTCTCATAGACTTGAGTATTCCAGTTGTTAATGTCCTTCTTGAAGTTTCTCAAATGTACCTGTAGAAGACACATTCACCCCCAAAATGGTTTTAATAGATAGATTTTTATTTTTCGAACAGCTGGTTAAACAAATGCCACATCATCAAAAAACCACCAGATACCACCTGGATGTGTAGAGTGATTTTGTAGGTGAAATGGTAAAAAGTAGAGTAGTTTTTTCTGTTACTAATGTCACACCCCTTTTTCGCTCGAGGGAATCGAGTCGAAGGGTCTTTCCAATTAAAGTGATGGTTTTGAATAGGGATTATTTTTATTATTTTCAGAGTCGCCACTTGAAATTGAGTTATGGTGTTCCAAGTCACCTTTTCGAATCCCTAATCAAAAGGAAATGACTCTTATTTGGTCTGCGAAAACAAAAGATTGGGTAAGGAATTCTGTTGACCGAGGGGAAGGTGTGAGGCACCCTCAATCTCGTGGTTCTAGCACGGTCGCTTTTATTGACTTAAAAATTATTTTGATAAATTCTGAAAATTTAATTTGAACACGAAGAATCTAAATCATTCGAATCAATGCTATATCAATTTAGACAAAGTATAAACAATAAATGGTTTAAAATTAATTTTGGGAAGTTTCTGTAAATTAAAATAACATGGAATTCTCAACACATCATCATTCCAATTTCTTTAATTTTTAGCATCATGACACAATAGCACTACTTTACCAAAATTCAATTAAATAATACTCCTCCAAAAAACAATTAATTAATCAACCCCATTATATAATAAAATAAAATAAAAACACCTATTTGGAAGATTTGGTTTCTCACAGTTGGCGATGGAAAGGGGCAGGGAAGCGGAAACAGTGTGAGAAAGAGAAGAAGGGAGGCGATTTAATGGGTTTTTCAGCCGATGGTAGTGAAAAAGACAAATTCTATGCAAGTAATTTTATTCTATTTTCATCATATATAAATAAAAAAAGATTTCATACTTTACTGCATAATATTAATTTTCTTTTCACTGTTAATGATTTACACAAGATAAATTCACTACAACAAACTCATACAATTTCAATTCATGGAATCACTAAAACAATCAACAACCATGTAATGATTCCGTTTAAAAACAAACTTATAAATATAATACAGGATTTAAAAGAAACCTGTGATGATTTAGACTGAATAATGAGATTCGTCACCGAAAATTTTGAACGGAACTTCAACTTCAACTCTTCCTTTCGATGTTTTTGTTTTTCTGATCTTTCACTCCATGATTTTTTTTTGTTATTCTCTCTGTTTTTTTTTTATCTGGTTCAGTGTAGATGTTGATGTAGTGTTTGAATAATGATAGTGTACGTTCAATCTCTGTTATTTTGGGGTGAAGAGTCCTTTAAGTATAAGGATTTGGGGGGGGATTGGGGGAGTAGTTATTTATCAGATAGGATAGGAATTTTTTTGAATTTTGAAAATATTTTTTTTCCCTTTTTAATAGAAGACAATAAAATAATAATAATAACAATGAATAAAGATAATAATAATAATAATAATAATAAATAATAATAATAATAATAATAAAAATAATATAATAATAACTAATTAATTTATATATTTGAGAAAATACAATAAAAGTTTAAAAATAGCCAAAAATGAATATAATTAAGAGAGTACTAAAACTACTAACTTATTTATTTAAAAAATAATATTTTTTTTAAATTTTTGTATTATTTTTTTTAAATTTGAATAAAATAAAATAATATCCTAAAATTAACTTCATTTAGTTATTTATTTTTTTACTAAAAAATTACTAAAAATAAAATAATAATTAAAATAATATCGAATCAAATATAAATATTTAATAGTGAAAAAAATATATGTATTACACTCGGGGAGGGTCAAAAATCACGTGTCTACATTTTGCCCCTCTTTGTTTGAAATCTCGAAGAGTTTTCATACAAAGAAGTAGACAAAGATATGATTTTTGATCCTCCGATTATTCAAAAGAATATAAAAAATAAAAAGGAGATGTCACCGAGTCCTGGTTTTGGACCGCCTACATATCCCGAGTTTTAAAGAAATCAGGTCACATTGAGTTCAATGAGGTAAAATGATGAGACAATGAATTAGAGTTCGAGTCAGGTTCCGTCGAGTCTCTGGTTCACGACATTCTGCTTTTACATTGAATTGAATAACAAAAAATAAAATGAAGATACAAGTGAAAGATCCTATTTATGCTGCTTTTTTGGAATCTTGACTTGAATCTTCATGACTTCTCAAATGGTGAGATAGTCGTTATTCCGAGTTGAACTTGATACACGAAATGTTCCTCCTCGTTGGCTTGTGGCATTAGAAGGGAACTTGACAATTGATTTATTCTTCAGATTTTCTTCTGGTTTGGACTTGAAAATCTTCATCATATTCTTCAGGCAGGCTCCTGACCTGCGATTGATAATTTTCACCCTATTCTTCAGGCAGGCTCCTGGACTTTTTTTTTCTTCACCCTGTTCTTCAGGTGGGCTCCTGACTTGTTACTTCTTCACCCTGTTCTTCAGGTGGGCTCCTGGACTTCCTTTTCCTTCACCCTATTCTTCAGGCGGGCTCCTGGACTCACAAGTAAATAGTGAAACAGAAAAATAACATCCCATTCTTCAAGAGAGTCCTGTCCTATTCTTCAGGAGAGTCCTGTGCATAAAATAAATTCCCATTCTTCAGGAGGGTCCTGAGCATAAAAATAAATTCTCATAAACACGAACAAAATTTTTGCCCCAGTTAGCACTAAAAATTTTTATGAGTGTCATCAGATCACAACTTTTAAAAAGTACAGTAAAGAGGGTGAATAAAGGCCTTTCTAAAGAAATGCATCTTTTCAGAGTAAAACTAATGACTTAGGAAATGCGTCTCCTAACACATGAAACTTAAATTACCCAGATAAGAAAGTGCATTTTCTAGGGATTAAATAAAATGACTCGAACTAGAAAGTGTGTCTTCTAGGAGTGATGGTTTAAGTTAGGAAGTGTTTCACCTAACAAATGAAAACTGACTTATTCAAACTAGGAAGTGCGTCTCCTAGGGGTTAAATGAAATGACTCAACTAGAAAGTGTGTCTTATAGGAGTGATGGTTCAAGTTAGGAACTGTTTCACCTAACAAATGAAAACTAACTTATTCAGACTAGGAAGTGCGTCTCCTAAGGGTTGAATGAAATGATTCAACTAGAATATGCGTCTTCTAGGAGTGATGGTTCAAGTTAGGAAGTGCTTCACCTAACAAATGATAACTGACTTATTCAGACTAGGAAGTGCGTCTCCAAAGAGTTGAATGAAATGATTCAACTAGAATGTGCGTCTTCTAGGAGTGATGGTTCAAATTAGGAAGTGCTTCACCAAACAAATGAAAACTGACCTATTTAGTCTAGGAAGTGTGTCTCGTAAGGATTGAATGAAATGATTCAACTAGAATGTGAGTCTTCTAGGAGTGATGGTTCAAGTTAGGAAGTGCTTCACCTAACAAATGAAAACTGACCTATTCAGACTAGGAAGTGTGTCTCCTAAGGATTGAATGAAATGATTCAACGAGAATGTGCGTCTTCTAGGAGTGATGGTTCAAGTTAGGAAGTGCATCACCTAACAAATGAAAACTGAAATACCCATACAAGGAAGTGTGTCTCCTAGGGATAAATGATGATGAGTTTTCACCATGATTGTGATTATTAAAAATGTTTAGCAATATTGCCTTTTGCATTTACAAAAGCGAGGAATTACTTCTTTTAATATTTCGGCTTTGAAGCCCTTGATTTTAAGGTAACATGTTTTTTTATTTCATATAAAGAAAACTTTTAATTTTAAAACACGGTAGTTGATTTGTGGCATTTGGCTATTGAGACAATCTCTTGCACTTGTTATGCCCATCTCCATTGCAAATCATTGATAGGTATTGTTGACTTGTTGTAGTATTGACTCCAAATTCTGACTACTAAAATATTTTGACTCAAATCATATTTCTCTTGCATGATGCCTCGGTATTCAGCTTCAAATACACCTTTTATACTTCTATGAGTCCAAAAACTGTCAGATGACAAGCATTCTCGAGTACTTTACTTTATTTTTGAAACATGTTATCTTTGTATGTTGGTCTTTTATCTTGCTTTGCACAATTAAAGGAGTTGGTAGCAATTTTTGAAGTCTTTCCTCACTTATCTTGACAAAATTTTGACTTAAAAATACATGAAAGATGACGATAGTGATTTTCTTTTGACCACAAAGACACAAAAATAAAAAATAAAAATAGAAATAAAATAAAAATAAAAATAACAAAAAGAATAGGAAAGGACACTAGGCAACTTTTCTTTTAAAAAAAAATGTCAAAATAAAAATTTTATATGGGTGTGGCAGTTGATTCTAGTGATTATGACATGCATTTTGAATTAAACAACTTGATCTATCCAAACTAATCACTATCAACTTTTACCCACTCATTGAATTTGAAATGGAGCCATTCTTGAAAATGCTCCCTCTAGATTACAATCCTCCTTCGACTAGTGACACCTCAATGGATTTTTGCCAATGAGCCGATCTCATTTTCATTTATTTCTCTGCTCACCGTTGCCTTATGGTGTCCGTGAGAATTTTCACCAATAAGACTCTCTCATTTTTTATTGTTCTCAAAACTCACTGTCGCCTTATGGTGTCCACAATATGAAACTTGATATACTCATACATGTTTAGCCTTGACATTCTCAAAGATTGATCTGAAGGTCTTTCTTTGGTTGTAACTTGGCTTTTGGATAGGGTAAGAAAGAAAGGACGGCATGAGGCTCAAAAATATACATGACATAAGTTGAAGCATACAACTTTTGAAATCGACTCTTAAGGAAATAAATTTTTGCCCCAAATTTATTTCATACTGGGTAAATTGAATTTTTACTTAGTTGGACCGAACCCCAGAATAGGGCTGCCTACGTATCTTGTCATAGCAAGAATCAGGTCAAACGTAGTTCAGACAAGTCATTCTTTTTTTTTTTGAAATGAACCTGGGCTCTCATTTTTTCTTTTCTTTGGTTCTTCTCTTTTTTTTTTTTTTTTTTCAGTTTCATTTTTTTTCTTGACATTTTTTCTCTGACTCCATTTTCTTCTTGACGCACTGTTTTTTTTTTTTGACTTTATTTTTTCTAGACATTTTTCTGACTCCATTTTTCTTGACACCTTTTTTATTTTTTTCAAACTCTATTTTGATTTCAAAAGAGGGGTATGAAATAAAATAAAACTAAAGCTCAAAAGGGGTAACAAAAGATGACACAACATTTGGATAGCAGAATAAATGCCTTCGTCATATCAATCCTTAAAAATGCAAGCATTTAACATGCAATCTGTGAGTGAACATAAAGATCATGTATATTTATTTTTTTTCAATATTGACCTTGACTGAATATGTATGTCACTACTTCTCATGCACTTGTCAAACAGAAAGGTCCAATTATATTCACATTCCTCCTATTAAAGGACTCATGCGTTCTTAATCTAACTTCTTTTTGCTTCTCCTAACAATGGAGATTATATATCTTCTGATCGCTCTCATTTAAAGCGTTTGAGATTGACCTTATCATTGATGAACAAGTTATTTTTTATTCACAAAGTGATTGTTTCAATCCATTCAAGTGAGGCTTTAACTCAATCAACAAACATCTCAACATTTTACTTATTTTCTTACATGATTTTTCCTTTCAACTCTATTTTCCTGGTCAAGTGTTTCAGGATTATATTAGGTTTTAAGATCTGGTGAAAATTCATCATGCATATCGTATCATTAGAATCACCAAAAAAGAATTGTGTAAAGAAAGGAAAGACGAACAAATAATATATATATTAAAATAAAGTAAAATAAAATACAATAAATAAATAAATAAAAGGGACACTACATTTTGTTAAAAGAAAAGATGACCGAGTTTCAACATAAATGACATATAGAAAAGACAAGATAGACTCCGAACTACAATCTTGAAATAATTCGGATAACAGAAAGAAAAATAAAATAAACTTTCACAAATCCTTTCTAGGAAGGGAAGGAGTGACTTCTCAATTGTTGAGTTTGATATCTTCTCCAGTTCGCACATCAGCATGACTAGATCCTTCACCACTGTCAACGTCCTGCACCATAATCAATTTATCTTGAATCATTCTTTCTATTTCTCTTTTCAAAGCTCGACAATCTTCTGTACTATGACCTTGAACATCAGAATGATATACACATCGTGCATTAGGATCAAAGTTCCTTGAATGTGGGTCAGGGGTTTACCCAAGAAGAGGAGTGATCATGTCCTTTTGTCTTAATTTCTGAAATAAGCTAGTATATGATTCTCCAATTGGTGTGAAATTATCCCTTAGCTTCTGTTTTTTTTTCATTATTTGGCTTGGAGCGAAAATCGAATATAGAGGGGCTTGGGCATGTTGGTGGAGTAGGAAGATGATTCTGAGGGGTTGATGCACACCATTGCGAGTAAGAAGGGGTTCAGGCATATGACTGTGCATTATAACTAGGATACTGAGGGGATGAAATATAATGGATTTTGTGAATATGGTTGACGCGCACATCTCCAATTTTGTCGTGGACCTGGCAAAACAGTTGCTACATCCTCATTTATTTTGTTTTCACCAAAGCTTCCTGAACCACTTTGAATTGCCTGTGTTGTTGCTTTCAAAGCGGCCTGGCTGATAATATTTCCTGAATTAATTCCATTCTCTACCATCTCTCCAACTTTAATAACTTCAGCAAATGTGCTTCCAATAGTAAAAAGCAAATGATGGAAATAATCAGGTTCTTGTGTTTGCAGAAAGATATCGATCATTTCAGATTCCTTTATCGATGGTGCGCCTCTTGAAGCCTGCTCTCTCCATCTGACAGCATATTCTCGAAAGATTTCAGTTGTCTTTTTTCTAATGTTGGCAAGTGTAGTGCGATCTGGCACTATCTCAATGTTATATTGAAATTGTTGAACGAAATCTCGAGCCATGTCATCCCACACGTGCCAACGGGAAATGTCTTGGTCAATAAACCATTCAGAAGCTATTCCTGTCAGGCTTTCTCCAAAGTAAGCCATCAACAATTCTTCTTTTCCTCTTGCATCCCTTAATTGATTACAAAACTTCTTCAAATGAGCCACAGGGTCGCCATGACCTTCGTATTTGTCAAACTTTGGCATTTTGAACCCTAGCGGCAAATGGACGTTAGGAAACATACATAAATCTTTGTATGAAACACTTTTTGGTCCTCCTAATCCTTGCATATTTCTCATACTCTGCTCCAAGCTTCTTACTTTACTAGCCATCTCCTCTTGTTTCTCATTTTTAACAATCTTCTCAATCACGATTAGAGAATCATGTTGATGAGCATAATAATGTGGATTTTGAGATTTGAAAGTCATTTTAGGAGGATACAACAGATCAGGAGTTGGTTCCCCCATATTCTTTAGTGCTGTCGATTGATAGCCCGCGATAATTGGTGCTACAGAAGTGAAAAGTGGGTTATTTGTGACAGAAGGATTTGGTGGGCGCATAGTAGAAGTACCAGCAACGCCAGGCATATTAGCAAATGGGCCGAATCTAGGTGGGTATAATGGATCGCTAGTTTGAGTTTGAGCAAGATTCAGATCAGTTGTAGTCGAAAGTCTAGAGATTGATGAAGGCGGGGCTTGTCCATTCAACTAAGCTCGATACATCTCCGTCATCTATTGTTTCAATAACTTAATCTCTTCCGTTGATGCTAGTTCTTGCGAAATCACCTGATTTTGCTCCTCCTCACTATCAAACCCTACACCCTCTTTGCGGGTCATTTTTCTTTTTTATTTGAACTTCTGTTCCATGGATGAGAAGCCAATTTAGACACAAACCAACCACCTTAATATTATTTTGATTTTGGAGAAAATTAATATGTCAGAGTTTAATTTTTTCCAGATCACCGAATCCATTGAGGACTGTCTACGCATCTCATTAATATGAGAATCAGGTGTGCGTAGTTCTCGAAATATATGTCGTACAAAACTTAGCATCAAGACCCCTAAAGGTTCAAGGCTATTAAGATTTATATAAATATATATATATATATATATATATATATATTTTGTAAAAACTTAGCCTCATGATCCCTAAAGATTCAGGGCTGTTAAGATTTATATATTTTTATTTATTTTGTAAAAACTTAGCCACATGATCTCTAAAGATTCCGGGCTATTGAAATATATATATATATATATATATTAAAACCTTAGCCTCATGATCCCTAAAGATTCAGGGCTATTAAGATATATATAAAAATTGGACTTGAGAATTTGAAAAATAATTATGAAAGTAATCATATTTTTAAAATATTCCCCAATAAATCTATGAATAATTTTTTAAAAGATAGGGTCGTATCCTGGGAAGGGCTTCCTACGTATCCCACTAAGATGTGAAAATCAAACCCTCGTAGTTCATGAAACCCGTAAAACTATGTTGCTAAAAATTTTCTCTTTTTAAAAAATAAAATTTTTCTTTAAAAAATGATTCACTAAATGTGATGATAATTTAATCTCTTACATTTTAATGTTGCCTAAAAGCTGGCCAACACATAAATAGCCTTCCAAACAAATGTCAAAGAGCACATAGGATGCACATGTTGGTCTTTATAAAGTAGGTCACCTGTCCTAGACAGACCCGGCCCCTGTGTTGAGTCCCGCTAAGTTAAATGCATATGATGCAAATAAAGCGACACCTAATAGGGATAACTAAATTTTGAATTTTCAGTTCTTCTAAGTTTAAGCCTAATAGGGATAGGTGTCTAGACTGGCTTACCCAAGTGGACACTCGAGTCGGGGAGGGACAACTTGGTCCGTAGCAGGGCAACACCGCCTTCGTTGTCGATCCGAACCCCGCCTAACATGTGTGACTATATCCTTCACCAGGTGCCTTGACACTCTGGCTATCTCAAAAAGAAAGTAGGATGCATGCACTGCATTCCTTCTATCCTATTTCAGAGACTCGGAGGGGATGTGCAAGAGAAGACAATTTATAATACAGTTCAATCAATATCAAAACGGTAAATAAGCGACAAGTAGCACATAAGGCCAACAAACACAATATCAACAATAATTAAAGCAAGTATAAGCCAATATAAAAAGGTTGAATTCTTATTAATCCCCAGCAGAGTCTCCAAAGATGTCACACCCCTTTTTCGCTCGAGGGAATCGAGTCGAAGGGTCTTTCCAATTAAAGTGACGGTTTTGAATAGGGATTATTTTTATCATTTTCAGAGTCGCCACTTGGAATTGAGTTATGGTGTTCCAAATCACCTTTTTGAATCCCTAATCAAAAGAAAATGACTCTTATTTGGTCTGCGAAAACAGATGACTGGGTAAGAAATTCTGTTGACCGAGGGGAAGGTGTGAGGCACCCCTCGAATCCCGTGGTTGTAGCACAATCGCTTTTATTGACTTAAAAACTATTTTGATAAATTGTGTTAAGGCCTAAATTCGCTCATTTTTATTATATCGAAAACTTGTCTATTATCTTATATTAAATAAATCTGTGAAAGTTAATTTTTAGAAAAATATTTGCCAAGGTGCATTATTGCATCCTTGAATTTTAAATGTCTCAAAAAAGATGTGTACGCCACATTCTCAACAGAGACGAATATTTTAAGCGCGTCTAAACTTTGCCTAACGTGAAAGGCGTTGATTATTTCTCATTAAGCTTATAATAGTTTTATCTATTCGAGAAAGAAAAAAAACTATTTGTTCTTGACGGTGAACTAAATCAATATTCACTTAAAGTAATTAATTAATTTAATAAATAAATAAATAATTAAATTTTATTAATAACTAAAATATAAAATGAACAAATCTAATCTATATTATGCCAAATTTAATACGATTCGTCAAATTCGTTCATTTATCTTTTTTAAAAAAAAAA